>JAOWBN010191982.1:0-27697 GCA_028565015.1 Pinguicula moranensis | reverse complement strand
ATACTTTTGAAAATCTGTCTCCAACCAAATGAGGATTAATTTTAGTTATGATAATTAGCATGTGTATGTGTTGCACTGGATATGTTTGGACTTTGGTGTGCTTACTGGCTTACTGCTTACTCTCCTAATGTTTTGGCCACTGCTGAACAGCTGAAGTAACCCGACCAGCAGCCCAGCATCATGCCTATTTTCAAGTTCGGGAAATCGGGAAATACCCGATACTGACCCGAATTCCCGAATACCCGAAATCTCGGGTATTCGAGAATTTGGGTCGGTATTGGGATAGAAAATTCGGTCCCGATAGTTATCGGGATGGTGTCGGGAAACGGGAATACCCGTCCCGATATCCCGTTTGGCCACCCCCAGAAGTGAGGATTATTAAAATATTTTTGATGTAAAGACAAGGCATTAAGGTTGCCTAAACCTTTTGTCATCTACGTGGCATAGATGGTCATTGATCACACGTGTTGTACGTGAAATTGATCTTTTTCAAGTTTCATTGGAAACAAAAGGATAAAGTAATAAAGTCTCAAGAAAAGGCTTGTAATACATTTTGAAGAGTTAATCTTCTGGCATATCCATAATTTTTATTGAATTTATGCATAAATGATGATTTAATTACAATGATGGGTTATGTTTACTGAATTATGTTGATTTATAAACTAATGATTTATCATGATGTGTAGCAGATAAGTGTTATTACGTAATTTACTTGGGGAGTAAACCAGTGCATGAATAGTAAAATTCTCTCTTCCCGGGCGATTCACTGCATGAACAATAAATCCACATCCTATTCACCATCTTCCCCGATGGTTCTCGTAGTGTATTACACCAGCGAACCATAGTCTCTCCAACAAACAACTCCTAAACTCTCCCCGGGGTCGCCTCACGTGCCTGGGTATTCCGCATATTGCAATTTTAAAGCCAATCCTCGTACCCACCCACTCACACCCACCAATCTTTCTACTCTGTCCCTCATTGCGCCGGGATTGCCTAGTCATGAATCCTTGGATCGTTCCGTCGCCCCAGCTGAAGATGTTGCGTAGAGCTATGATAAATGTTGGGAAAGTACCAATGGTACTCCAACAAACTCAGAGGGGTTCAGTACAGTCGGGACAAAGCCATGCTGCTGTTGCATCCCACTGCCTGATTCACCGCTCAGTCCATGATCGTCTGGGCCACGAACTCCTCCACATAACTCAACCACCACAGTGTTGACACAGATTCCAACCTTTTTCCTCACCAACTTTCCTCTAGATTGCAGAGTTGATAGGCTGAAGAACATTATCAGCAAATAGGGAGCAGTGAAAGAAGTTTATATTGCCCGCAAACTGGATAGAAATGGACTACCTTTCTATTTCCTAAAATTTGAGGATCACATTACTGATATCGATATGAGGCTATTTATGATGAACAACATTTGGATTGGTTCATATCGCCTGCAAGTGAATGTGGAAAAATATTCACGTAAATTAGATCAGCCTACTGCCTTTAATTGACGAGCTCTAGAAATGCTCCCAAAGGTGACTATGCACACTAAACTGGAGACTATGCTGGCTGTTTGGATGAGCAAAGCTTTGGCATTGGATGCGTCTACTAGCAAGGAGTAGGTCACAATACCCCCACCGAAATCTCTTAAGCCTAAGGCGGAGGTGGTGCTAAAACTCTCAACGAAGGATGTGGATTGCTCCTCGCTAAGGCATAGCTATGTGGGAGTGCTGAAAAAACTAGATGAATGGAGGGATCTGCAACTAGGCCTAAAAAGTTCCAGGTACCTAAATATAATAGCTAGTCCAACGGGAAATGGACAAATCCTCCCGTGGAAGGAAGAGGAACATGATCTTCTGAGCGCATAGTGGATAATGTCCTCGTTAACTGAAGCTGGGATCTCCGACATCACACAACCTAACCGAATGTATTGGTTAAAAATTATGGCCTCCCCATCCAGCTATGGAACAGGCTAACACTGGAAATCATTGGAACTTAATTAGGAAAACTGATCAAAGTTGAGTCCACCGTGCAACGTCGCTTCCTAGATGTTGTTGTACTTCTGGTATAGATTGATCATGGTAAACATGTATTACCAACACTGCCTATTAAGATTGATGATATAACTCACATGTTATACAGAATTGGCAGAAGCACGACTTAATGCTACCTGGTGGAATCGTATTGAGGCTATCTCGGATGCTACTGGCAGTTTAGACACTGATGATTGCTCTTTATCTGATTCTGTTGTTAGCAAGGGTAGTATGTCTGATCATCTTGATATATCATATGAGGTTCCTATAGAGTTAGCAGGTATAACATTGGCAAAGATAATGTACTTGCTTTGGAAAAGGGAAACAAAGAAACTGACAATATTGATCAAGAGAGTGCTATCCTAAAAACACATATTACTTCTGAGGATGATAAGAAATTGTGATACTGAAGAATTAGCTTGTTGGTCAAGCCCAATCAGAGGACTAGTAGTGGCGACACGGGCAAAGAGGCTAACCTAGTGCAAAAGCTTGACAAAGAAATTGGATTCCCCTACATTTTTTATAAGAACATACCTAAAGTGCCAACCAAGAGTAGCACTAGCTGCTAGAAGAAATAGAGGTACCTGACATAGAAACTCCTCAAAGTGATGGCATCCTCAACAATATTAACAGACCTCTCCTAGCTGAGGAGATGTACAGGGTACCTGTACAACAACAGGCAGAATCCTCAGCTCATACAACAGTGGCAGAGGTGGTTCTTTTCTCAAATCCATGGACAAATGACTTCCCACCTCTTGGCAGCTCCCCTCAACTAGTAAAAGAAGCTCACACCACACCAAAGAAAATACTGAGGAATAGAAATAAGGGGTGACGACTCAAAATAAGAAGTCAAATACAAAAAGAGATTGATCTGGATAGGGAAAGAGATCTGTCAATACTGGAAAACTGGATTGGCCAGCTAGTGGAACATCAATCTCCTAAATCTCTAGCAACTATGTCTTTGACCAACCTATTTATTGACCAACTTAGTGAGGAGGCTGACCAAACCATAGCAATAGGCAGAGAACTAGGTATGTCATTTGGTCCAAACATCCAGGAAACGCGGAACATAGTAATCAATATGAACAGCAACAACAGGAAAGAAAGGCAGACAAGTAGCAGAAATGAGGGGAATAGAGGATGAGGGATATCTTCTGAATGAAACTCATCACTTATAATGTCAAGGCCTTTGTGGTCCAGGTAGGATAAAAAGAGTGAGGGATCTAACCAGGACACAAAAAATGGATTTAATTAGTATTCAGTAAACAAAATGGGATTATATAGATAAAAGAACTGTGTGATTTACTATGGTTTGATGAGGAGCTGTCTGGATTTTTCAGGGCTCAGTAGGACAATCAGGTGGCTTCTTGTGTAATGGGGGACTTTAATGCTGTCTTAGATCATAAAGAAAGAAAAGGTTTCTCACCCTTCGTGTGAACAAGAGATCTCAGCTTTCAAAGCTTTTCACTGATATGATGCTACAGGATTTTAGAATGGAGATGGAAAATTTACATGGTATCTAAAGTCCCTTAAAGCTATGAGCAAACTCGATAGATTGCTGGTGAATGAAAATTGGCTCGGACTAGGAACTTGGCTACAGAGTGGACTTGATAGGGATGACTCGGATCATTGTCCAGTCTCCTTAAGCACAAAGATACAAAATTGGGGACCAAAATGATGTGAACCTAGCCAACAAATGTGACTAAACCTAACACCAATATTGGGTGTTCAACGAAAAGGATCAAAAATGTCAAACTTGTCGAGTATTTGACCCTTCACCTATATGGAGCTGAGAACCAAACCTACGTGTTTGTAAAAGAAGATCGCAACTCAAGAAATCCTATTGAAAACTTATTTCAATCAAACCCCCGGAAGATAAGATCTTGTAAAATAAATCGACGCCACTAAATCATAAGTAAAAAGTAGATAAGTCTAAGAATTTTGCAAAAGCTTGGAAGAGAACAAAGTCTCACAATTTCATAAACCAAACAAAACTAAAGATTGTTCAACTACTAGATAGGCCTTATATAGGCTACAATTCAATGAATATTTATTCTAAAGTTTTTGACCAAATTAATTCCTCAAAGCAACCTTCCAAGTCATGGTGTGATTTGTATGAATTTCACACGTGAAGGACCATGACTTGCAAGTTGATTGGTGGGTCTTGATTTTCAATTCCAACATTTTGACCATGAAGAGGCAACGTGAAGAGGTGGGAGGTCTTGACTGGAGTTCACGCGTCTTCTTGATTTCCCTCATACACTTCACGTGTGTTGGTGTAATGCTTGCATGGACTTGGCCAAATATCCTCCCTCATGAAGGTTTTCAAGTTGGGCTTTCTTAATTGGGCCCTTATTCACGTGATCAAAGGAGGCAACCTTAGTTGGGCCTTGAATTGAGTGGGCTTCTTTGTGAAGGCTCCCTCTATTGGTCTTTTGTCCTCTTGAGCTTCCTCACGTGGGCCGTCTATCGGTTGGATCAAGGAAATAAAGTTGTGGGCCTCGTTGTGCATGGTCGGGTGTCCATCTTGGAGATCGGGACTTAGTTCTTGAATCCACAAATTTAACCCCTCCTTGAACCTTCTGAGCCTAGCACGGGTGACGGGTCCTTCAGTTAGTTGCAAGGGATCCCTCACCCCTTGGGTGGGTTCCGTGATCAAGGGTGGTGCAATAAGAGTTGCATCACAAAAACTATGAGAGTTTCGGATGACTGGCTGGAAATGGGAGGGCTTTAATTCGTGGTGGAAATCACTTGGATCAATACGTGTCCAATGGGTTATGCAAGCTATATAACTAAAACCAAAATCAAAGCTCTATGTGATGGTATCAAAGCATGGAATCAGGAGGCCCCAAGGAACCTGATGGCTGAGCGCATAGAAATCCTTCAAAATCTTAAAGAATTAGAAATACTAGCAAAGCACAACTTCAGTGAGCAAAGTCAATAGGAGGTGTACAATTATAAGGAAAAATTAGATCGGATCACAAAGAAACTTGACTGCCAGGTCTTCCTAAAATCCCGAGTGAACTAGATTTAGAAAGGTGATGCCAATTCTACTTACTTTCATAGCTGGTTGAATAAAAAAAGAAGGAAGAATGCTATTCATGGAGTGTGGGGTAATGACATGGTTAGAAGATCCAGAACTAGTGAAAGAATGCTTTAAAAACCGTTTTGAGGATAGATACACAGAACTGCCTTGGACCAGACCTACTATCCGCAGTATGAGATTCAAAACATTGTCAGACCATGCCAAAAACAAACTGACCGAACCATTCATAGAATTGGAAATAATGGAGGCGATCAAAGGATGTGATAGTGGTAAAAGTCTGGGTCCAGATGCTTTAAACTTTAAATTCATTAAGTACTTCGTACATCTCTTTAAAACTGGCATTTATCAGATGTTCTTGGAGTTTTACAGGAATTGTAAACTGACCAGAGGAAGCAATATAGACCATATCATGCTAATAGCCAAGACTGAAGCACCTATGAAAGTCCAAGACTACAGACCCATAGCTCTGATTGGCTCCATGCCAAAAATACTTGCAAAAGTGCTTGCAAACAGGATCGGTAGAGTGATGAAGGGAATAATATCTCCAATCCAAATGGCCTTCATCAGAGAGAAAAACTACTTGATGGAGTTATGATTGCTAATGAGGCTGTGGATGAATTAAACAAACTGAAAAACCAGACAATCATATTTAAAGTTGATTTTGAAAAAGCTTTTGATATTGTTAATAACACTTACCTGTATGATATTATGCTTCAAATGGGATTTCTAGTCTATTGGACTTGGTGGATTAAGTAATTACTATCATCTGCCTCTACCTCAGTCCTCATTAATGGTAGTCCAACAAAGGAATTTCCCCCCAAGAGAGGATTGCGTCAAGGCGATCCACTGTCACCATTCCTATTTTTGCTTGCAGCTGAGGAACTCTCTGTGATGATTAATAAGGCCATTGAGATGCATATATACAGAGGTATGGGTATTAGTAAAGAGAAGGTACATCTCACACACCTGCAATTTGCAAATGACGCTCATATGTTTTGTTAGGCAAATTGGACTACAATCAAAGCCTGGAAAGCTATTCTTCAGAATTTTGAGATCACCTTAGGATTGCGTATAAACTATTGCAAAAGCATCCTTATAGGTATCAATATGAATCAAGAAACAATGGAAGATATAGCTGCGTATATGGGGTATAGAATGGGATCAGTGCCCTTCAAGTACCTGGGATTGCAGTTGGGGCTAACCACTCCAAAAGAGCAATATGGTCACTAGTTTTGGACAAATTTAGCAAAATTCTTAATGTATGGGATCACAAAGTTTTGTCCTCTGTTGGTAAGATGGTACTCATAAATTCTGCCTTGCAGCATTACCCTCCCACTACTTTGCATTCTTAAAGGCATCGCAATCTATTGATGAGCCAATTTTATACCTAATTAATGCAAACTATTTGAGTCTGATTTGGCTCAATATTGACTTGGGAACACACTTCTATATCCATTTTTCCTTCTTTTGCAGTAACAACAAAGCAGAGGTTTTGCCCATAAATTCAGAGCACGACATCAACTCCTGTTCCAAATAATCTTGCATGGTTGGACTAGTATACATTTAGCGTACACCAAACTCATTAGGTGGACAAATCTACCCTTTGATTGGACTCCAAGCTTCCGAGAGAAGCTATTGGATGTGGTATAGAAGGTACAACAAATATTTTAGCTGAGAGGGCTGAAAGATGGTACGAAAAGTAAGGGTTTAGGGGTCACTTGTTCCTGAGCTCATGCTCAAGGGAGATTGATTCCAATTCCATTGTTTACAATGATGAACTCAATATTGTCATTCGTAGAATGGCTCTTGCCTTAAGTATGAGCTAAGACTCTTTGTCCAGGGGCGCAATGTAGCTCTTGATGAACTCGGGAGAACGTAGAATGTTTATCTTGCTTTAACACTAATCTTGTGTTTGGTTTTACTGTTTTTCACACTCATCTATGTATGTTTGGCCTACATATGTAGATGCACTAAGAGTAGTGGGAGGCCGAGAGGCACAAGCTACGATAGGCATAGCAAAACCCACATCGATTGTTATAGCATGAGAATGCATATAGAATCGATGCTTTCGTGTGAGGATTACCTATTAGCAAAGTCTTTGGTTTTCTTAATGTGACATTCGAGAGGTGCTCATTAGTGAACCAAAGAAGGACATTCAGTCTCAAGAGAGGTTTATGCCTAGTAAAGGAGAATCCGGTAGACACAATATTAGGAGTAAAGCATGATAGGCTAACTATGAACCCACCCGAGGGAGTCAAGTGGTGAAAGTGCGATCTCTAAATGTTTCTATCTCCTGCATTTGTGCTATACTCCAAAATGTTGCTGACAAGTTTGTTCCTCCTGTGTTGAATATCCCAGCATAAAATAAATCAGAGGACTCCTAGCTTATAGTTTCTATCAGACGAGTTTATTTAATCATGTTAATGGGTCTTTTGGTCCACGTTTTTATTCACTATGCCAAGGTCCACTGGATAGGAGCTTTATTATTTCACTCATGCTTTACATTTATTCCCTTAGTCTCTAACTTCTTCTCTCTTGACTCACCTCCCCCCACACTCTGTCGATTCCTCCTCCTTCACTCCTCTATTCCTAATCTTCTTTCTTCTATGTTTTTACATCTTTTTTACTCCCGCCTTCCTTTGCCGAGTGGCGGTATTTATAGGAGAAGAGAGTCTCCTCGCTTCCGTCCACCTGGCTGATACTGATTTGGTTATAGGATGTGTCTTTTCGGACCGTCTTCCTTTGCCATTCACTGCTGAGGCTTTTCCCGACCGTTCCCCTTCACCAATCGTTTTGAGGCTGACTTAATCCTTGGAGGGAAGGAGGAGGAATCGACAGAGTGTGTGTGGGTATGGGTTGGTGTGGGTGTGGGAGTGGGGGGATGCGAGTGAAGAGAGAAGAAGTTTAGAGACAAAGGGAATAAATGTAAAGCAGGAGAGAAATAATAAAGCTCCTATCCAGTGGACCTTGGCACAGTGAATAAAAACGTGGACCAAAAGACCCATTAACATGATTAAATAAACTCGTCGAATACAAACTATAAGCTAGGAGTCCACTGATTTATTTTATGCAGGGATATTCAACACAGGAGGAACAAACTTGTCAGCAACATTTTGGCGCCATCTGTGGGAAACGAGTGGAAAAGCTACGATAAAAAGGATGGGCCCCTACCAGGCAGACCCGATTATATACCAACGACGAGCTTCCCAACGAGCTAGGGAGGAGGGAGATGGGCACCCCATATGACCGAAGGCCCCGTAAATCATGTCCGATCCAAGAAATCTTGGGACCCCCGGCACGTCCGATCCAAGAAATCTTGGGCCCCCAACCCCCACGCACAAATTGCCGCCTCCAGCACGAATGTGGCCGCACAAGTGATCGGGCTCCAAAACCAGATCCTAGAGCTAGCTCGGCGTCTAGAAAACCAGGGACCCCCGCCCCCTAGGCAACGAGATCTAGCTCCACAAATGCTAGTCACTATGAGCAGGGCATTCTGTAAAAGCATCCAACAAGAGGTCGTAACACTAGCCCCCGCTACACTTGATCGACTCCCTAAATACACCGGGGGGAAATATCCGCGGCAGCATGTCAAGTCCTTTACCTTACATATGGAGATGACACCCATATTCGAAGTGGCGGCATGTCGGGTCTTTATCCTGACACTAATAGGTGCAGCCCAGGACTGGTTCCTATCACTCCCAGAGGAGTCGATCTGGAGTTTTCGCGAATTAATGACCCAATTCTCGCAAGCCTTTGCAACCCAACAAAGGGTAGACCGAGCCCCAATCCACCTTTTGAGGCAGAGCTATCAGAAAAAGCCCAACGAGACATTGCCGGACTACATGTTCAGGTTCAATCAATCCTGCACCGAGACCCTGGGATTGTCCTTCTCGCTACGGATCAATGCGTTGCTTCACGGGCTACAATAGGGGCCCTTGGCGGTCGCCCTGATGGATGACCCCCCGCAATCACATGGGAAATCACATCAGGCTGGAAGAGATGATTGCCCCCCCCCCCCAAGAGAAAAGGCCTCCCCGGAGATTCGAATGCCTCAAAAATAGTGGCGTCCCAAGGAGAAGAGGCGACCCTCTCTGACCAGTATCCTAATAAAGAAAATTGAAGATAACTCCAAGTGGAAAAAGTATACCAAGTATCACCCCTATCGGGCCCCCCCGCAGCAGCATCCTGATGGCCATTGGGCTACTCGGACTCTTGATAGCACCACGAGAGATGAAACCAAGCAACAATCAAAAAAATCCCGAGCGACACTGCCAATTTCACAAAGACAATGGCTATTCCATAGAAGATTGCCAACATTTGAAAGCTGAGCTCGAGCGCCTAGCCCGAGAAAGCTACCTGGACGAGTGGATACAACCAGACACTAAAAAACCCATCTCGCGGGGTGCACACCTTTGGGCCAATGACAAATTGGATGAAGAAAATGATCCCAAAGGAAAGAAGCCCCGAATCGCCATGATTACCGGGGGGTACCTGGAAGCAGAATCCGGCCGAGCCCAAAAATGAAAATGGCAAAGATTTGAACAAGTATCAAAGGTGAATCGAGGCCCCCAACCTCCTATTCAGTTCAGTGACGACGAGCTCCAGACGAGGGAACCCCATAACCATCCTATGGTAATTTCCATCGAAGTAGGAAGCTACGTGGTAGATAGAGTATTTGTAGATCAAGGAAGTGCCGCGGACATACTGTCTCTTGATGCTTACGAGCGGATGGGGTTGGACACGACTGAAATCCAGAAAACAATGGTGGCCCTAAAAGGATTTGGAGGCGCGGAGGTACAAGCCATTGGGACGATAGAGTTGCTCACCACCTTCGGAGAGAGACAACAACGGAAAACCATCCGGGTGACCTACCTGGTAGTTGAAGCCCCGTTCTCCTATAACATCATTCTAGGTCGACCATGCTTGTTCCAACTCAAGGTGGTCATGAAATTTCCCACGAGTCACTGGACGGGACATGCCATGGCCAACCTCCGTGTGGCTAGCATTTGTTATGAAACATCCTTGGGTAAGGGAAACCTACCAAACCTGAAGAGCCCGTGGGTCCCAAACGAAGAGAGTAAAGGAACTTTCCAAATCCTGGAACCGGAGTTTGTCCAACCCCCCAGTTTCAAGGAAGTCCACCTAGAAGAGGGTAGTCCAGGAAAGGTCGTCCGAATCGGAACCAAGCTAGATATGGAGCTCGAAAAAGAACTTATACATTGTCTCAAAAGCCATTCGGACCTTTTTACATGGACCTCCTCCGATTTCCCGGGAATAAGCCCCAGAGTGGCACTCCACCGACTCAACATCAACCCCGGAACAAGACCAATCCAACAGAAGAAAAGATGTTTCAGCGCCGAAAAGAACAGAATCATCAAGGAAGAAGTCCAGAAGCTTCTCCAGGCAGGATATATAGAAAAGGTCCAGTACTCAGAATGGCTCTCAAATGTGGTGCTCGTCCCAAAAACCCCGGAAAAATGGAGACTGTGTATTGACTTCAGTGATCTCAACAAGCATTGCGCAAAAGACTTGTTCCCCTTACCACCTATTGATCGGATCATCGACTCAAAAGCCAGATGTGAATTATTAAGTATGATGGATGCCTACCAGGGCTCCCATCAGATATTCATGGCCCCAGAAGACAAGATAAAAACTACCTTCATTACCGAAGATGGCATCTATTGTTACAAGGTAATGCCATTCGGACTCAAGAACCCAGGCGCGACATATCAAAGGATGATCAACACAGTGTTTAGCGAACAAATAGGCGCCACCATGGAAGCCTACGTCGACGACATGTTGGTTAAAAGTCAGGAAGCCTGTTACCACATCACTCATCTGAAAGAAGCGTTCGATGTAATGCGACGCTATCAGCTCAAGATCAATCCCGCTAAATGCACATTTGGAGTCAGGAGCAGCAAGTTCCTAGGATACATGGTATCAGAGAGGGGAATCGAAGCTAACCTGAAAAAAGTTGCCACCATACTAGATATGGCCCTACCTCAGAGCATCAAGGAGGTAGAGACCCTAACCGGGAAGATGGCCTCCTTAGGACTTTTCATTTCGCGACTCGGAGATAAAAGACTCCATTTCTTTAAGGTAATCAGAAAAAGAAAGAACTTCGAATGGACGGAAGAATGTACCCAAGCATTCCAAAAATTGAAGGACTATCTAAAGTCCGCTCAAGTCCTGGCGATTCCCCGACCCGAGGAAAGGCTATTTATTTATCTCACCACCACCGAAGAGTCTATAAGCGTAGTCCTGACACGTGAAGAACAAGGTGTCCATCGACCCGTCTACTATGTTAGCAAAATATTACAAGGAGCCAAAGCGAGATACCTAGAAATTGAGAAACTATCTTCAGCTTTGGTAACCGCGGCAAAAAAACTACAACCATATTTTCAATCCCATCCCATCATTATTCTAACAAACCAGCCACTGCGAAAAGCCTTGGCCAAACCAGACACATCCGGGCGATTGATCAAATGGGCAGTGGAACTCAGCAAACACGACATCACCTACAAACCGAGAAGTTTGCAAAAGGCACAAGTACTGGCAGACTTTGTAGCCGAAACCACCCAAACCAAGGTGAATGAGACAACATGGAAGCTGCACGTAGACGGATCCGCCACTTCACTCCGAGGCGGAGCTAGAATTATACTAGAAGAGGGTCAAGGGGAAGTTGTTAATATAGCTGCACTCCTAGACTTCCCCGTAACCAACAATATTGTCGAATACGAAGCCCTAATCCTCAGTCTGGAAACCGCGAGGCAACAAGGCACACGATACCTTACTGCACACACCGATTCCCAGTTGGTGTACGAGCAGTTCGCCAGAACGTATTCCGCTCATGAAGGAACCTTACTCCAATACTTAGCAAACCTCAAGGCCTCACACTCGACTTTCTCCACTTTGAGTTGCGCCAAATCCCTCGAGCAGAAAATACGAGAGTGGATACCTCATCAAAATTAGCCTCTCACCTCAAACCAGAGGACAACCAAGCTATACAGGTATGGATCCAGAGGGAACTGGCCATAGGCGAGGGACCCTTCACTGGTGTCATGATGACGACGGGCCAAGTGGACTGGAGGCAACCTTTCCTCCAATACCTAAAGGAAGGAGTCCTACCATCGGAGAAAGCAGAAGAACGGAGAGTAAAGGCTCGGGTTCCCAGATTTACCCTCATTAATAATGAACTATTCAAGCGCGGTTTCGCAGGAATATTTCTCAAATGCATTTCTCACCGTGATTCCCAAACCTTGCTGGAGGAACTGCATGAAGGGGAAGGGGGGAGTACTTTGTTGCATTCTACTTGTCTCCGTTCATGCATAGTTCTTCGATTAGCTGGTAGATTAAATCAACCTTTTTATCATTGGTTCAAATTGTAAGAAATTTGTTAATGTTACTTGTACACTTGCAAGTAGCGATTGCTTCAAGTATTTGCGCATCAAATTTTTGGCGCCGTTGCCGGGAATTGTTCGCTCTAACAAGATTAACACCGCATAAGTTTTTAACTAGATTGAACCCTTTTATTGCTAGTGTTGAATTTTTCGGCTGTAGGTTGTGCATGAGTCTATTTGGAGATGATACTGCTAGTGAAAGAGATCCAAAAATTGATGGAAGATTTTTCCCTGCCTCGTGCAAAAGAAGTGGTTCCCTCCATAGGGAAACCAGCCATACAAGCCAAAAAATTTGAGTTAAAATGCTACCATTCAGTTGCTTATTCAGCATTCTATATATAAAGGAGGAACAACAGAGGAGCCCAATTCACATATCAGTGTATTTGGGGAAATCTGTAACACCTTCAAATACTCAAATGTTACTTCTGATGCGATTAAACTGAGATTATTCCCTTCCTCACTCCGGGATAAATCCAAAAGGTGGTTGCAAGCACTGCCCAGGACTCCATTCACACATGGGAAGATCTGAGAAAGCAATTTTTCACACAATTTTTTCCACCGTACATGACAGTTAGATTATTGAGTGAAATTACATCTTCCAAGCACAGAGACACGGAGACTTTGTATGAAGCATGGGAAAGATTTAAGGATTTTCTAAGAAGATACCCAAATCATGGTCTGCCACACCGGAGGCAGATACAAGCTTTTTAAAATGGTCTAGAAAACACTACAAGGAGAGAGAGAGGGATGTAGCTACCAATGGCACCTTCATGAAGAAGGCATACAATGAAGCATACATACTCTTGGAGGCTATGCCCCAATACTGTTACAGATGGACTACAGAAAGAGATAGTGCTAGGAGAGTAGGAGGAAAACATGATATAGACAAAGTGGATGCTTTGACAGCTTATATTGAAGCTATGAGCTCCCATTTTGAAACATTCATGAACCAAGGTATGCCTTCACGGCCATTAATGGTTGTGCAGCAAATGTCTTGCGAATCATGTGGAGGACCTCACCCTTGAGATTAATGTCAGGAAGTGTCAGCAATTGACAACATTCCCATGGAGCAGCTACACTTTGTATCAAACCAACCCAGATATCGAAAGACCACCCATTTCTCATGGAGTAACAACCAGCATCTGTTGAACCCTCCTAGTCAAGCACCCTTTCAAAGACCAAGACCCTTCCAAGGAAGTTCACAGTTGCAACATCAACGCTCTTCATCAGAAGAGTTGATAAAAACAACTAGCATTGACTACGAAAAAATAACTTACAAGACCTGATGGCACAATTGGCCACCACTTTACACGGATTTATGCAAGAAACGGGAGCTAACTTCAAGGATCATATAATGACTACGAGAAATTCGGAAGCTCAAGTTGGACAGTTAGCAAAACAGTTAGCAGAAAGACATCCAAGAACACTGCCAAGTAACACTGAGGTGAATCCCAAAGAGCGGTGCCAACCCATAACCCTGAGAAGTGGAAAGAAAGTGGAAAGTGTTCCCAAAGATACCCCACTTGTGAAGAAGGAGGCCACACTAAAGCCTGAAGAATTGACACAATAGCCAAAGTAAGAGTAGAAACCAGCAGTCTCATTCCCACAAAGACTGAAACAAGGGAAGTTGGATAAGCAATTTCAAAAGTTTCCTGATGTTTTTAAGAAACTGCATAACATTTCTTTTGCAGAAGATTTGGAACATATGCTATGTTATCTGAAGTTCATGAAGGACATCATTTCCAACAAAACAAATTTGGACACTACGAAACTGTAGCTCTTACTGAAGAATGTAGTGCAATCCTCCAAAAGAAATCGCCACCAAAGATGTAGGATCCAGGGAGTTTTACTATTCCCTGTTCCATTGGAAATTCCACATTTGCTAGAGCTTTATGTGATATAGGTGCAAACAATAATCTCATGCCTCTGTCCATTTTTCATAGGATGGGGTTAGGAGAAGCCATACAACCATATCTCTGCACGTGGCAGACAGATCAATCAAACATCATCGAGGTATAATTGAAGATGCCCTAGTTAAAGTGGATAAATTCAACTTTACAGTTGATTTCATTATTTTGGACACGAAGGAAGCTAAAGACCTTCAATTATTTTAGGGAGACCATTTCTAGCAACATGAGATGCATTAATTGATGTCAGAATAGGAGAGCTAATCCTCGGAGTTCAAGGAGAAGAAGTCAAGTTTAAAGTGTTTCGAGCTTTGAAACATCCAAATTATCAAGAAGATTGTTGGAGCATTGAGACAACTGATCAAGTCAGTCAACCAAATTAATCATATTTAATAAGTGATCTTGAAAATTGCCTAGTTAGTACTAATCCTGAAATCCTAGAAGAGCTTCGAGTTAAGAAATATGCAACTTGGCTTGATGCTAATGGCAACAACAGTAAAAAAGATTTTAAAGATTTGGGTGAATGCCCAGTATCCCAAGCTACATCAATTCAGCAGCTACCTACATTAGTGCTCAAACTATTGCCCACACACTTAAAATATGCATTCTTGTGCAATGAAGATACCTTGCTAGTGATTATTTCTAACTCTATTTTATAACAATGAAAGAATAGCCTGCTGCATGTGCTTAGAGATCATAAGTATGCTTTAGGATGGACCTTGGCAGATATAAAGGGGATAAACCCTTCTGTCTGCATGTACAAAATATTGTTGGAAGAAGGAAGCAAACCAGTGGTAGCGTCCCAACAAAGATTAAATCTTATGATAAAAGAGGTGGTCAAGAAAGAAATTTTGAAATGGATGGATGCTGGAGTGGTTTATCCTATTTCAGACAGTAATTGGATTAGTCCAGTACAATGTGTACCCAAGAAAAGAGGCATGACAGTTGAAGTCAACAAACAGAATGAGCTCATTCTCGAAGAACAGTAAAAGGATATAAAATCTGCATGGACTATAGAGCATTAAACAAATCCACAAGAAAAGATCACTACCCCCTGACATTTGGACTTTGCAACGCTCCCGCCACTTTTTTGAGGTGTATGACATATATTTTTTCTGACATGGTTGACCGCATAATTGAAACTTTCTTGGATGATTTCTTTGTGGTGGGATCTTCGTTTGAAGGATTCTTGAGCAATCTAAAACTGGTATTAGTAAGATGTGAAAATTCAAATCTAGTGCTCAACTAGGAGAAATGTCATTTTATGGTACAAGAAGGAATTGTGTTGGGACACAAAGTGTCAAGTTTGAGGATAGAAGTTGATAAAGCAAAAATCGAAGTAATAGCCAAACTACCACCACCAACCTCTGTCAAGGGGTTAGGAGCTTCTTGGGCCATGTTGGTTTTTACAGGAGATTTATAAAAGATTTTTCACACATTACAAGGCCGCTGTGCAAACTTTTGGAAAATGATACTTGCTTTGATTTAGATGAAAAGTGTATGAAGGCATTAAACTTCTTGAAAAGTAAATTGACAACTGTTCCTATAATCGATGCACCTGATTGGACAAAGCCATTTGAAATTATATATGATGTAACTGACTATGCAGTGGGAGCAGTGCTAGGGCAGAGAAAAAACAAGCTATTTCACACCATTTACTATGCTAGCAGAACCTTGAATGCTCCTGAAATTAATTATGCCACTACATAAAAGGAGCTTTTGGCAGTGATGTTTGCTTCAATAAATTTAGATAAGAAATTTTGAGAAGGAAAATAGTGGTTTACATTGACCATTCAGCCATTAAACATCTCATGCTAAAATAAGATGCCAAGCCAAGGCTAATCAGATGGATTCTGCTTTTACAAGAATTTGATATGGAAATCAAGGATAAAAGGGATCTGAAAATGTGGTAGTTGATCACCTCTCATGCTTGGAGAATCATACTGATAGTGAAATGGACAAAAGGCCAATTACTGATTTCTTTCCAGATGAAATACTATTGGTTGTTCAGAGCAGTGAAGAGCCTTGGTTCGCAATCATTGTCAATTACCTAGCATGCAAAACCATTCCTTATAGAGCATCATGGCAACAGAAAAAGAGTTTTTTTCTCACCAGTGAAGTCTTATCTATGGGATGAGCCTGTGTTGTACAAATGTTGCTCAAACTAGGTGATTCGTAGATGCATCCCATAATAAGAAATGCACTCAATATTGACTCATTGCCATACCCTAGAATGTGGAGATTATTTTGGAGGCAAAGGCACTACAAAGTGGATTCTATTGGCCTTCATTATTTAAAGATGCACACTCTTTTGTGACTAGATGCCAAAGGATGGGACAAATCTCAAAAAAGATGAAATGCCTCAGCAGGGTGAACTTGAGGATGAAGTCTTTGATGTATGGGGACTCGATTTCATGGGACTATTTCCCCTCTCTGTGGGGAAGAAATACATTTTGGTAGCTGTGGATTATGTCTCCAAATGGGTAGAAGTAATAGCCACTCACACTAATGACGCAAAAGTGGTACTGAAATTTTTAAGAAAGAATATTTTTTCAAGGTTTGGCACCCCCAAATGCAATGTAAGTGATGGGGGATCACATTTATGCAACAGGTTATTTGAGGCATTGCTAAGAAGGTATGTAGTTCATCATCGTACTACTTTGGCGTATCATCCCCAAACAAATGGCCAAGCCGAAATATCAAACAGAGAAGTCAAGATGATATTGAAAAAGACAGTGAGCATATTAAGAAAGGATTGGGCACTCACGCTAGAATATGCACTATGGGCTTACAGGACTGCCTATAAGGCACCCATTGACATGTCCCCATACCGCCTGAAAAAGCTTGTCACCAGTCTATGGAGTTTGGACATAAAGCTTACTAGGCCATGCGCACACTAAATTTCAGCGTAAAGGCTGCATGAGAAAAGAGATTGTTTCAATTAAGTGAACTGGATAAACTGAGGAATGATGCCTATGAGAATGCCAAAATTTACAAGGACAGGACCAAAGCTTGGCATGACAAACACATATTCAAGTGTCATTTTTATCCAGGCTAAAAGGTACTTTGATTTAACTCTAGACTCAAACTGTTTGTAGGTAAGCTTAAGTCGAGATGGTCTGGACCATTCAAGATCACAAAAGTATTTCCATATGGGGCCATAGAAATTGCTGATCCTGACAAAGACACTTTCAAGGTGAATGGACAAAGGCTTATACCGTATGATGAAGGAAGAAACAATTCAGAGAAGCTCACTGCCTCTAACCACTAATGCAACTACACAGTATCTAGCTAATGATATTAAAGAAGTACTTCTTGGGGGGCAACCCAAGTCCTGTTTGGAGCCACTCAGGTACGTATCCTATCCTCAACCCTTTCTTACTTAACTTCATCTCCAGCAATGTGCAATGCAAGTTATTAAGTTTGGGGAATGGCAGTTATAAGTCTGAATGTGGTAGTTATTGTCTATTTTTATTGTCTTAATTGCTTATTTAATTAGGTACGTTTTATAGAGTCATTACAGCCACTAATCTCCCTTAATGTATAACTCAGGTTAATCCAACATTCCACAAAATATATGGAAACAATGCAGCAGCAAAAAGGAAGCATGAAGCGTAAAGAGTGCTTAGGGTGTCCACTAGCAACCCATGTTCAACACGTCATTATTTGTAAACAGCTACAATAACGGGCATTTAATTTCAATTGAACATGAACAGCCCAATAACCACTACAGTAACTGTAACAAAATAAAATAGGCCCACTCACGTTCTGGTATAAAAGCTCAAATGTTGTCCCGCTTCTGGACACAACTCATTTTCAAACAATGTGACAACCCTAAGTGTAACATTTCTCTCGAGTTCATAGCATAATCTGTCCACTACGACAATTATTCCAAGTTTCACCGGAGCGCGAGTTTTCTACTGCGTTATGAAGTAAGTAAAAGTTGAACTCAACCTCTTTACTCTAGTATTTTCTAGAATCCAGCAAGCATGCCACCCAAAAAGATTAAGCTGACTCAGTCTGCAGACTGCAGTTCCCGATAAATTTGTGAACGATATTGATAAGAAGTTCTTTGATACAACTGTTGGGGTGTTAGATGTTATCAGTGTTTCATCTGAATGCATGCCTGTTATTAGGAAATCTGTCAAGGATAGGTATTGGACACAGTTTCTAAAAACTCCAAGGGAGTACGCCCTGAATGTGGTGAGGGAGTTTTATGCTAACCTTGCTGTTATGAATGATTTCAAAGTCTGTGTTAGGGGAGTCAATGTGTCGTTCAGTCCTATTGAAATAATCAGATGTTCAGCCACATTTACTCGGGTAATGACGAGTTCTTCCAATTTAATGATGGATAATGACACATGTCCAAATGCATGTCTTACATGCTTTGGAGAATGACATATGTCTCAACACATGTCCAAATGCATGTTTTACATGCTTTGGAGAATGACACATGCCCAAATACATGTCTTATTACATGTCTTACATGTGTCGATGACTCAACTAACTCTTTTGGATTTTTCAAAAAAATCCCCAGATAATTCTGTAATTGCAAAATAATCCCTAATCTTTCAAATTTTAAAAAATGCGCCCAAAACTTTCGATCATTTCATAATTGACCATCAAGATAATGATGTTAATTTGTGTGACCCTATAGGTTCTTAATATCTTGGCAATGAACCTGAAATTCACATAATCAAATTATGTTTAAGGATTTGAACACTTATAAATCATTAATCCATAATTCTAATTCATAGACCATGAGTGACCTCTAGCAAAAAATCATGGTCCCCAAGTATTTAGAATAGTCATGGAAGGAGACTATCCTTCCAAGAATTAGTTCTCGTGCAATTAATATCTTTCGTCAATAACGTATCCATAATCTCGTATATTGAGGTAATTGTCATCCTTATTGATATACAGAAAACTTTTTACCCAATGACTCACTCAATCTAAATGGAGTGAGGCCTAGCATCGCAGTTACGTAACTATGATCAGGTAGAAATCATGGTCATTAAGCTTTAATTAGAAACTCTTTCTAATTGAACTTGTGCTTCACAAAGTCTTCCATGACTTCTTACAAGTTGCCATAGAAATATCTTCTCCTAACAATTTAGGAGTGGTGAATTCTTTATTGATAATTCATAATCTTTTCGTACTTTAAACCATTTCCTATACTATCCATTGTTACCTATTTATGGTGTAACTCCGAATAGAATCAAAGAGTGACGTTCATACTCAAGATCATGGTCATCTCAAGTCTAAGGATCACTTATACCCACTATTCATTAGAGTATCAACCACTGGCAATATGGTGATCTCTATATGGGTTAATCCGATGTACTTGTCAACTACAAGAATCCATGTTTCTAGCTTAAGTGTCACTACACTATAATTGATGAGATCAACTATTTCCTTCAAAAGGAATTGGCTGAGAACAAGCTAACTTATCCATATCGGTGATGTTTTGTCTTACTAATACTATGGTTAGGGACATTTAATATTGATAATTTTAATTAGAGTGGTCCCATCATCATAACTCTTTGTGATATACTCTAAGTTATTAACGCTAGGTTTCACTCTTTTACATGTTATAAATAAATAATATAAATAAATAAGTAATGAAGGTTGCTACAATCATATATACAATATTAAAGTGTTAATACATAGCCCTAAGATGATTAGCCTTGGGGCATAACACTAACATAAACAACAATGCAAGAACAGATACATATGATACATAAACCGGAAAGTATAAGGAATAAAAATGCATGATTTCTATCTTCCGTAAAGTTATGCATAAAGAGTAACTATGCATACTAGATTCTAATCGTAGACCGACCTAAAACCTAAACAGCACCTATAGACCAGGAAACAGATAAAATAGAAATAAAACAACATACTTTAGTTCAAAAATCCATAGATCTGAGCATCCACCAGTACACTAATCAACACATACAAACCCTAGATCCTAACCTTTCACACAGAACCCAATGAAGTAAAACACTAAACCGTCATGCATCCAGAAGAGTATGACTGATACATGCACGCATATTGAAGAAATAACATAAAATTGAAACCCTTCGACACAAACAAACCCATAAACAAATAAAATAGAAACAAAGCAACATAATTTAGTTCAAAAATCTATAGATTCAAACGAGTGTAGGGTTTACGCGCAGACGGCGAATAGATTTCAATCTTCCTCGATACTCAGATTCCAATCTTCGACAACGGATTCAAACAGATTCAAGCTCAACTGTATGAATCGGAGACAAGACAAACTCGCGCATCTTCGATTGTTTGAAATTTTTCATTCATATTCATAACTCTATTTTTCCATTTAGTTTTTTAAGACTTGGACTTTGTAATATGCTTGTTGCCGTATTGTTTATTGTTTGCCAATCTCTTGAAGCCTTGCAAGATGGTGAACATGAAAAACAAAGAAGGCATTTTCTATACTTTCTCCTGCATCAGGTACCTGTAAGCGGCAACTTCAGCAAATTGATAAGGAAAAAGGCCAGTGAGGTGGCTATTCAATTATAGATTCCACCTTAGCTAAGAAATTTATTTGTATGAAATTCTATTGAGTTTATCTCTATTGCACTTTTATTAATGTGCTCACATGTGGTATGCATAAATTGCCGCAAGCTTGTTAGATCTATTTTGGATGCACACGAATTTTGTATCTTCTTAACGAGTAACTACTTTCTGACTTATTCTGGTGATTTTTCGTGATCATTTATTTTGTTCTCTATCTTTACTAGCTATAAATTTCACAGGGGGCCTCTATTGTGTCTTCTCTGAATGATGCTTCACTTCACAAGTCTCTTCTGCAGCTTGCAATTGATCTAGTCCAAACTATTGTCGTGTCTGATGCTTCTGCACTAATATCTGTAATTTCTAAAGAGCAGTTACATCTTTCACATTGGCAAGAGTTTCTTTAGTCAAAGTGGAATTTGACCACATGTTCAAGTTGTTCTTTCTAGTGATTGTTAAGTAAAAGCTCTAGTATTGGTAGAACATTTAGTTAGAGTCAAGGCTCTAAGTTTGGGCATAACATTTCAGGTACATACCTGAGAAAGAAAGCTTTGAACTAAAAGACGGGATAATTTCTGCCCATTCTTAATCATTCTAAAAAAACTATAAAACCAGGGGCAATTTGGTCATTTAAGATTCATTTAATGATGTGGCCAGTATAATATAGATTAATCATGTGTTACGAAATGGGATATAACCGGTATCTTGTTTCGTTTTAATCTGAACACCGTGAAAAAGTGTCCCAAATAGCCTAGGAATTACATAATCTGCCAGCATCACCCTAGATATCCCTGAAGCAAGATTAAAACTATCATGCTACCAAACTGGCTTTAATGAAAAGTGTAGTGTAGATCTTTCATCTCTTAAAACCACTTTTGGTGAGAAAGTTACTTAAACGGTCATACCAAGCTCTAGAAGCTTTTTTAGACCCACCACAATGCACCCAGTATATTCCCAACTAAATTGGGGTCTGGGGGGCCAGATGTACGCGGCCTTACCCTTGTAATTATACAAAGAGGCCATTTTCGTTACGACCCAATATGCATTGCGTCATTTGATGTATTGAGTTCCAACAAATTCACTGAATAGAAGCACCAGAATTTAATAGAGCCATTTTGCTATAATCCATTATTAGCACAAAGCTAAAAGAATTGTCAATGATGACTCTTCTAGCTCCATTTGCAATGAAAAAAATTAGGGATAGTTTTACATAAACTTCTTCCTCAATGAAATCATTTAGGAATGTTCACATACACATGATATAATTTGAAATTCTTATGAAATGCAAATGTCAATAATATTTGAATAGCTTCTAAATTTTGCAACTTGTGCAAATGTTTCTTATTAGTCTATTCCTTCTTGTTGATTGTATCCTTGTGCTACTCAACGTGATTTGTTTCTTGTTACATTTCCTAATTTGTCCATTGCATTCCTAAATACCCATTTTGTTTCAATGATTGAGTGATCTTTAGGTTTCAGGACTAGATTCCTCACTTCATTTTATAAATTGATTTAGTTCTTTTTCCATGACCTTTTTTCCAACTTTCTTTCAATTGAGCAATGCAAGCTGCATTATCTTCATAAAGAATTGTTGGAATGTCCTTCTTGGTCTCCAAGCCACACATTCCACGAATATGTTGGGTTATGATTCTTAACCAAATGCATTCACGACTTACTTCATGAATTACAAGGATTTCTACATGGTTGGAGAAAGTGGCGACTAATGTTTGTTTAATAAAACGCTACGAAATAGTTGTACCTCCACAAGTAAACAGATAGCCGGTTTGAGATCTTGCTTTGTGTGACTCTGATAAATATCCAGCATCAGCATAACCAATTAATTTCGGGCTAGAAACATTGGGATAGTATCCATTGTTCCTCGAAGATACCGAAAGTTTGATTCCATTCCAGTGTCTTCTAGTTGGAGAAGAACTATATCTTGCTAATAAATTTACTGCAAATGATATATTAGGTCGTGCATTATTAGCAAGATACATTAGTTCTCCAAGTGCACTAAGATATGTTACTTCAGGACCAAGAAGTTCTTCACGATTTTGATGAGGACGGAATGGATCCGTTTTCACATCAAGTGATCTTACCACCATTGATGTACTCAATGGATGTGCTTCGTTCATATAAAATCTTTTAAACACTTTTTTTCAAATAATTAGATTAATGCACAAAAATTCCATCTGTCAAGTGCTCAATCAGAAGACCTAAACACAATTTTGTTTTTCCAATGTCTTTCATTTCAAATTTTTTCTTCAGACAAGCTACTGCCTTTGATAACTATTCAGGAGTTCCAATAATATTTAAGTCATCTACATCGACAGCAATGATGACAAGTTCTGATCCAAATCTCTTTATAAAAACACATGGGCATATTGGATCATTTTTATAGCCTACCTTTAATAAGCATGTGCTCAAACAATTGAACCACATACATCCGGATTGTTTCATTCCATATAGGGATTTATTCAATTTAATCGAATAAATCTCTCAAAAATTTGAACTTTGTGCTTCTGGCACTTTAAACTTTTCAGCGATTTTCATATAAATATCATTTTCTAGTGAGTCATATAAGTAGGTTGTTACTACATCCATCAGTCGCATCTCAAGCTTTTCATCAATTGCCAGACTTATTAAATAACGAAATGTGATCGCATCCATCACAGGAGAATAAGTCTCTTCATAATTAATGCCTGGTCTTTGGGTAAAACCTTGCGTGACAAGTCGTGCTTTATATCTCACGACTTCATTTTTCTCATTTCTTTTTCACACAATTACCCATTTATATCCAACTGGTTTTATACCTTTTGGTATAGGGACTACTGGTCCAAAAAATTCATGTTTCTCTAAAGAACTGAGCTTTGAAGCAATTGTTTCTTTCCATTTTGGTCAATCCTATATGTGCCTACATTCCTACATAAATGTAGGTTCAATATCCTCATTCTTTTTCATTATATCGCATGCAATATTATAAATAAAAATATCATCGACGCCTGTTTCATTTCGATTGCATCTTTTTCCCGTTACGACATAATTTATGGAGATCTTCTCATTTCTAGGTACAAGAATTTCTTCATTTATGTCGTTTGCCTCTTCTGGAGTATTACGGGTCTATGCTGAAAATTTTAATTCCTCTTCTGGAATATTAAGAATTTCTGCTGGAGATGTTATTTCCTCTTCTGGACCATTCTTTATATTTTCTCCTTTTTTTTTAAGATTTTTATCTTTGGAACAGATTGGTCTTCCATGCTTCATGCGTGATTTAGATTCATTTGCTATAGAAATTTGTCCTTCTGGGACATTAAGTTTAATTGGAGCATTTGCAGGTGGTATATCAGACTTGGTTATCGTTTTCAAGTCGGTAAGCGCATCTGGCAATTGATTTGCTAAATTTTGCAAATGAATAATCTAGTAAACTTCAAGTTCACATTGGCGAGAACAAGGATCAAAATGTGATAGTGAAAATTTATGCCAGGATATATTCTTTTTCAACTGTTTATTTTCTCCCCCTAATGTTGGAAAAATTGATTCATCAAAACGACAATCAGCAAATCTTGCTGTAAATGAATCTCTAGTTAATGGTTCTAGATATTTAATTATTGGGGGAGATTCATATCCAACATATACTCCCATCCTCCTTTGAGGATCCATCTTTGTGCGTTGTGGAGGAGCAATTGGTACAAATATCGCACATCCGAATATTCTTAGATGGGAAATGTTTGGTTCTTGACCATAAACCATTTGCATCGGGGAGAAATTATTATAACTTATTGGCCTGATACGAATAAGTGTTGCCCCATGCAAAATTGCATGTCCCCAAGCAGATGTGAGGAGTTTAGAATGCAAAAGCACTGGCATTGCAATCAATTTGAGGCGTTTAATAAATGATTCAACCAAACCCTTTTGTTTTAGAACATGTGCAACAGGATGTTCAATGGTTATACCAATTGACATACAATAGTTATTGAACCATAAAATATCTAAATGGTCTGCATGGTGAGTGTATATGCCCACATATATCTCCCTGAATTCTTTTAAAAAATATAGAGTTCTCATACCAAACTTTATTAATGAAGGTCTTTTAATCAGTTTGCCTTGAGAGCAAGCAGAACATGAAAATTCACTGGTTTGAAAATTTTTTTGGTTTTTCATTGAATGACCACATGAATTTTCTATAATTTTTTGTCACATCCTAAATGATCCGGGATGGCCCAATCGGTTATTCCAAGCTTTGAAAGTTTTAGTAGTCTTTATATTTTTAACAGCATAAGTTTCAACCATTTTATTATTGTGTAATATAATCTAGATGACATTAAGGGTAATCTTTCTAAGATACATTTGTTACCCAAAATAATTGATTTAATGCATAAGAATTCTTCATCTTTTTCGTTCATAGTCTCAATATGATATTTATTTTGGCGAATATCTTTAAAACTCAATAAATTTTATCAAGATTTAGATGAGAAAACATTATCAATTATGATGTTTGTCCCTCGTGGTAGTATAATTTGTGTTCTTTAGGAACCTTTAATTAATCTTGCACTACCATATATTGTATTAGCATACGCTTCTCTTATAAATAGAAAAATAAAATATTTTTTATTGTTAAGTATGTTGTGTGTTGTTGCACTGTCTGAGAGACATGCATATTCATCATTTAATTTGAATAAATCCATAGTTATCTTCAATAAATAAGTAACAATAAGAAATAAACGAAATCAAACTTAAGCATAATACTGAGAGTTAGATAAAATACAAAAAATATTAAATATTTTCATCACTATTCATAGGATCAGCGTGGACAATGAAATCAACCACATCTAAATGTGTCATATCAAAATTTTCATGGAAGAAATCTTGAACAAATTCATTTTTACATTCTACATTGAATTTTGGACAAAATTTGTCTCCACATTCTTTCCTTTAACTTTTGAAGCAACTTTTCATAAATGTATTCGCATTCACTTCTGGGAATGGAACAGAACCACTGAGACATGATTAATGATTTTTCATCAGCAACTTTTTACGATATTGTTGCTGCAGGAGCATATTAGTGGCATGAAAAGTTGAGAATGTTTTCTCTAGTATGTCCTCATCGGTAATCTTTTTACCACATAACTTCAGTTGAGAACTGATTTTGAATATGTCATAATTGTATTCGCTTACAGATTTAAAATCTTGTAAGCGTAAATGCAACCAATTATAACGAGCTTTTAGAAGTATCACCATTTTTTGGTGATCATATCTCTCTTTGCGATTTTTTCAAAGATCTGCAAGATATTTTATAGTGAGGTATTATGTCTTGAGTCCCTCATCAATATGGTGACAAATAAATATCATGACTTTTGTCTTATCTTGTTGATATACTTTATTTTCATCTTTTATAGTGTCTCCGAGACCCGTAGCATTTAGGTGAATTTCTGTATCAAGAATCAATGATGAATAATTTTTTCCGTGATATCTAAAGCCCATTAGTAGAGTTATGCTGATAATGTGTTATGAACTAATTAAAAAATTGTATAAACAAAGTAAGGAATTTGATACGTGTAAATGAACTCCAAAGAACAAATGCAAGTTTTCTTCTCAATTTCTTTTATCTCAACCTTTGTTTTTCTTCTCTCGTTTTCTCTTCTTCTCTTGTACATATTTATACAACAAATGGCCAACACATTTCTCATACCTTCATTTAATTTTGACACTATTCAATAGTATAACACTATTCGACATAAATATTCTATTTGCATCCGTTACCAAAATCATTGTGACGTCCATGCCGTCGGCAAAATTGTTGTGGCATTCATTCCATAACAGGCATCATTAATATGTTTATCCTTGTCCATGGTATTGGTGTTGGTGGGCACACCAAATAAATGAATGGCCCAAAGCACAAAACTTGTAGTTAATAAGCCCAACTACTTGTTGAATGAAAAATTCAAATGTTCTGTTCGATTAAAAGATAATTATATAAGTGTTATGAATGTGAATTTCGTTTATTAGCCTACTTGGTTGATGAATCATATTGAATAGCATGAAAAATAGGTTGAATGTCCCATTATATGTACAACACAAATGCAAGAAAAAGATGTGGAAAAAAAGTAACGTGAGAAAAGAAAGAAAGAGAGAAAGAGGAGAAAAAAGAAAAGAGGAAAAAAGAAAAAAGAAGAGAAAAGAAATTTGTGGAAAAATTTTGAAAATTTTGAGAAGAATATTTGAGATTTTGTTTGCTCATTTAATTCTTGATCTACATTTGTTTACACTTGCACAAATAATTCACAACACGCTATCAACACGATTCTACTACCGGATTTCTAGCATTCCTGCTGAGGTAAAGTTAATTTATTATTGTTACAATGTCTAATATTTCGAAACTTGAATTTGTGGCTTTGGACATTACGGGAAAAAAATGTTTGTCATGGATTCTTGATACAGAAATCCATCTAGATGCTATGGGTCTTGGAGACACCATAAAAAATGATAATAAAGCATCTCGACAAGATAAAGCAAAAGCCATTATTTTTATTCGTCACCATATTGATGATGGCCTTAAAGCAGAATACCTTATGATAAAAAATCCTGCAGATCTATGAAAAAATCTCAAAGAGAGATATGATCACCAAAAATCGGTGATAGTTCCAAAAGCTCGTTATGATTGGTTGCATTTACGTTTACAAGTTTTAAATCTGTAAGCGAATACAATTCTGCCATGTTCATAATTAGTTCCCAACTGAAATTATGTGGTGAAATGATTACCGATGAGGACATGCTAGAGAAAAC
>JAOWBN010191971.1:0-15632 GCA_028565015.1 Pinguicula moranensis | reverse complement strand
TCATCCAAAATGCACCTAGACACCAAATTGGACAGATTCGACCAGAGTTTGTTCATGCTGATGAAATGGTCGAATTTTGTGATCCAAATGGTTGGATAAGAAGCTACAACCAAGGTACACATCATGGTGGATGGTTATACCAAGTTTCATCCAAAACGTTGGTCTAGAAGGAGTCAAAAACGAAACCTAAGTAGTGGCAAAATCTGTTTTTTTTTTTTGTTCCATATATTTTTATACTTAATTTTCCATTTGAATTGGTAATTATTTTTTGTCTACTTAATGCTCGACTTGTATATTAGACATTTGAGGAGATTTAGTCAACGACACTTGAATCTTATGCATTTTGAAGTTGATGATGAATTACTTATAGCTTCCCAAAAGAAATTGCAAGATCAAATTTGTACAAATTTTGTCTTCTAGGCTTGCCACTAAGTCTCTCACCCTCTTGATGAGACCTAACATCATAATGACATGGGTAGCCATGGAAGATCCTTCTTTCATCTTGACTCTGAACAACTTTTTGTTCAGGTTGAATCTCCCAATCCAATATTGACCCACAAATAGCTCTTTGAGGTATAGGTAAACAGTTGTAAAATTTAGGTCATACAAAAAGTTTTAAAAAAGAAGGCAGTACGAGACTGGTCCATTTATCTAATTGGATTAGACAATCATGGCACACACCTAAAACGGTTGTTGCCAGGCTAGACCGTTCAGACTCGTTTAGACCCATTTTGCCTGTAGACTCAAAAAAAATGGACAGCACCATCCTACCTGTTTTGTACCTACACTACACGTTCTACCTGCAAAATAAGTAACGAGCCTTGTTAACAAAATAAAAAAAAAAATGACAAGATTCAGGAGCTTGTTAACAAAATTACAAGAAAGGAAAAGCAGCAATAAACCTGTAGTAGGCCATGGGCGATAGAGAACAAATAAAAGAACAATTTCACTTAAACTATCCACTACAAAAGTTTATGGTCTCAGCATTGCCGTACAATAGTTCCTTGGTTTTGGGATCATCCCGAAACTTGGCTTGCAGATTCAAGTGAAATAAGTATAACAAAAGGTATTGTGGCAATATGAAAAATGAAGATCAAGTCTAAATTAACCACAACAAATAGCACTAGAGCAATCAAATCAACCTTGATCACTAGAATTGTTCCTATCCCACTATAGCTTCTATGATTTGTTAGACTTTGCAGAGTATTCAACAAATTTAAAAAATCACTACTCAGCTCTCAGCAAAACAAAAAGAGTAAATTGAAGGATGAATACGTAACATTTGAGATAATAGCATATGGAAGATCTGCTCAGCCAAACAAGATGAGCAAAAAGCATATGGAACATCTGCTCAGGAAAAAAAGTAAAGTAAAATGTCAATTACATCTAATAAATTAGTATAAGTAACATAAATGGAAATTTAGTTATATAAATAAATTATGGATGAATACTTAACCTTTAGTGAAAAAGTGCAGGAGGAGCAGGGATAGGAGGGTCATCTTCTTCATCATTGTATTCATCAAGAAAATAATTTCAAGCGAACCCAATCTTTCAATTCTGTCATCATTGATCTCCCAATCCTTAATCAAGGTCAACATTTTTACTATGTCAAGTGTCAACCAAGATCGTCTTTCTTACACAATCCTTCAAGCCATGCTGAAAGTAGATTCCGATGAAGTTGTGGAAACCGGAATGCTACAGATATCCTTTGCCAACTGTGACAAAATTGGGTATTCGGTCTTCTGTATCTCCCACCATTGTAACAGGCTCAAGTGCTCACTATCTGTTTCATTTGTCCCTTTAAAAATTTGATGAAGCTAGTTCTTCAACTCAAAGTACTGAACAACATCACCAGTATCCATACGCAAACTCAACGATTAACCAAGACCACCTAACAAATTTCAAGTCGTTGATCACTTTCCACTAGGTTGGTGCACGAACCCTCATATGTCCAAACTTGTTCTTATACTTGCTATGCAATTCAAACAAAGAGGCTTCAACATTCTTGGCAACATTAGTGTTATCTAATAATCCCATCCAAATTAGAATCTTAAAAATTGCTCCTTTAAACATCACCATCTTTGCTCGACGATCCAAAACAAAAGCGAATGAATATAACAAAGGCAGGATATCCCAAAAGTCCAAATACTTTCTCTTAATTGATTGCATGGCACCTCCTATTTATTCATCATTCTTATGTTCATAAAGATTATGCGCCATAAGTACAAGTTGATGCAAGGCTTGAGGAGATGTAGGAAATTAACTCCAGAAAAGTAGTTGTGGCCTCATAGAAGACCTCAAGCAATGTGACAATTTTCTGAACAACCTCCCAATTATAGAATGTCAAGACTGCATTGGGATGAGACGAAACTTGCATCTGTGCGCTAATCAAATATTATGAAAATGGCATCTTGTACTCAAACAATCTCTTCAATATGATGTATATCGAGTTCCATCTAATTGGCATGTCTGCATCCAAAATACGAGAATCATAACCCAGGGAGACACTTTGAGCTTTAAAGGCATTCATTGGACACTCGTGTCCAAGCCACAACTATTCAAACCTTTCCAATATACTCGTCTTAAGCTTCCAAACCAAATTGAACTATTAGATTTATCACATGATACACACACCTCTGATGCAAAAGAAAGTCGTCATTGTATGACTTTAGGGGATCCTCAAGTGATCGCATAGCCTTAGCATTCACACGCATTATCTAGTTTAATGTAAATAGTGTGATCCACGAGTCAAAATTCCTGGAGGACCTCTAAGATACTCTTAGTAATTACTTCACCAATGTGCCTAACAGCCAATCTGAAACCGATTATTTACTTTTGCAAATTCCAGCTAGAGTCAATATAATGTGTCACTATGCTCCAACAATCTATATGGTCACTAGAATCCATATATCAAAAGTTAGAGCAACAAAATACTTGGAGGCAATGAACTCAGATTTCATTTAAGCCACACGCTTGTCAAAATATTATTTGATGTCACGTTTAATTATGTGTGCACTAACTGTCTTGAAGGAGGGGTTAAATGATCTTTTAATATGCTTCTCATAAGTATAACGCTCTCCAAAATTTATAGGCAAATCACATATAGCAGTCAACTGCACAAAGGATTCCCATCATACCTTAGGATCATATTGACAATGAGTCACCTTGCCATCAGAAGTGAAATGTAGTGTGGCTCAAATGGTTGAACTTGGATCTACACCACCATGCTTCAATCAACATTTGTTGGCATGCCTCATCAGAGTGTTAGTATCACTAGCTATTGTGTCCCCACTATACTCATTCTTTCAATACTTGCATTTTGCTCTCCACGCAATCTTGCCATGAATAACATTCTCATACCTCACAAAAGTATTTCAAACTTCAGAAGTGAGTTTCTTTATTTTCTTAGACGTACCCCTAGTAGTATTGCCTTATGAAAAAGGGTCTATTGCATCCAATTCTTAATCATCACATTCTTCTTCTCTAAGAACATTCTCATCTTCATGCAGTTCCTCCATTTTTTAAACTGAACACCTAAATTCAGCATGTAAAATCAGGTATTAAGCTGAGTAGTTAGATTAGAATAAATGTTAGCCCCATATACAGCATGTAAAATCAAGTATTAAATCAAGCATGTAACATTCTGGTATAACAGTAATATCAAGTATTACATAATGTAACATTCTGATCTGATGTAACATATCATCAATGGATAAAAAGATAGTAAAAAAATCTTAGAGTTACTTTCAGAGTTCTAGATGTAACACTATTTTGTAATTCTAGTAGATCTCGGATGTTTGCTCTTGTTGTTGGTTTTTTTTTATGCAATATTGTCCGTATTAAGCAGCTCCTGATATTAAGTTTAATATGCATCCCTTCCTCAAATTAAGTTTGTTATCATCTCTTCAAAATAAATAAATCTTGCTCCCACCCACATTTATTCTCAACGAGTCTGGCAGGGAGATAGAAAACAAAATATTAAATTTCAGACTACTAGATGCCCAGACAGTGCCACGTACAATGTTTCATTAATTTGAATCTTGCAAGGTGTTGAAAATTACAGTTAACCATCCAAGTACATAGAAGTGCACGGTTGGAGCAGGAGAATAGATAATTAACATTTATTTCCACATGATCTTGAAGAAAAAGACATGAAAATAGGATCAATCAAAGAAAAAGAAAAAGACAACAAAATCAAAACAGGCGAAAAAGACAACAATATCAAAATAGGCGAGGTCGTAGCAGGCAAAACACATCAAAGAGGATAACCAACTATCTCAGATTTCAAGAACTACCATATTTGCACTGAATTAACAAAAGAAAAATCGAACAATCCAGAAACCCTAAATCGAAGGAACCCTGCATAAATAAAGAGCTCGAAGTTACATACGGTCGATGGTTGATTGTCGATGACTACTACAACAAATGGCATGGGATGTCAGCGACAAAAAATGGAGTAACTGGTGCAGCGTGCGGTATGCAAGAAAATGAGAAATAAGGAAACAAATGAGTCGATTGCTATTCGTGTCGTGAAATGACAATGAGAGCGTTATTGTTCAAGTGCAAAACAGGTAGGCGGGCTAGCTTGCGGGCTCATAATATGCGCATGTTCCCACACTGTAGACAAATCAGGTGGGTCTATCCCTCCCGTTTTGCATTCGAGCTCCATCGTTTCCCATTTAAAAATGGGCAATTTTGACTATTTTTTACGGGGCAGCGTAGGCTGGTCCCATTTAGGCCGGTCCGTCTCCCTACCTCTACCTTTCATCGTGTGGATATCAAAGTTCTCACATTGCTTTTGAAGCTTTGGAGTCATGGTTGCAAACATTAGATATCGGGCAAGGTCATAGCCCACAATTTGCATCTTGTAAGTAGATTAAACAACCCGAAATGAACCCTCTTCCCAACGTTTGGGTTTGGGTGTCTAAAGACATAAGCATGTTTCTCAGATTTGAGAATGATTCTCAAGTTTCATTGCCTTTCCAAGTAGTTTGGACCACTCAAATGATTGGACTAGAGAATTGAACGAAGAATAAGTTGCATAGTAAACATCTACAATAAACATGTATAGGTAAAGTAAGATTTTGTTATTATACATATATTCAACATATGTATATTAGACTCTTTAAAACATATCTATTTTGCTCTCACTATTTCGATGCAAATCAATAACCCTCTTCTATATTGATTTGGTAGATTCAATAATCTTCTAGTGGGTTAAGGATCTCAATCTCCATTTCAAGGTAGATGACCACCTTAAGTTAGCTCAACAAATGAACCATCGATCAAGAGGACAATTTTACCATAAGAATTGAAGGCAACACAATTTTCAAACTCAAAATGAGAGACTTAATTATTTGTTTAAGGTTTTGATATGTTTGGTCTCATCAATTTTAGTTTTCTTGCATGCAATCTTGTTATTATAAGATAACAATAAAGTACCAAAATATGCTAAATAAATCCACATAAACGTGGATGATCATGGATTGTACTAATCCCTTGGCCATTGAGGGATTAGGTGGGTCAGGGACGGAGCCAGAATTTCAAGCGAGGGGAGCCAAATTTTGTAGGTTTGAGTAGAGCTGGGTTGAAATCTAGTCCGATCGTCTGTGCTATAAACTACAAGAGTTAAAACAAATTGAATCAACCTATAAAAAAATACCTGACTAATATTACTGTTATTTTAGATAATAATTTTGATAAAAAAAATCAATAATATTTTTTTATTAATACATTTGGTTAGACAGTAATTGTAATGATTGTTGTGTCCACAATTTTGCATCAAAAATTGAATTTTTTATAACAGGAACAAATTCATAAGTTTCAAATTTGGTTGACTAACAATCCGGATAAAAAATTAACTATAAAAAATAATTGTATTAAAGAATTAAAAAAAGTATATTAAAAACTATTTAAAATTTATATAGATAAAAGATTTATAGAGTCAATAAAAGTTACTAATCTCTTCACGGCGTAGTGGTTTTGAAGGAAAAGTTGTTCTCGGTCCAACGAGCGATCTAATCCATCTCTCTCACTTTGTTGTTGAACATTTTTCAAAAAAGAATGTAAAAGATGGTCCAGGGATTCGAACCCTTGTCTTGTCCATAGAAAATTCGACAACTACCAACCAGCTGAGCTAGACAAAAAAGTGGTTATCTCAGGAACAAAATATGGTTACATTATCTTAAGGGGGGACCAAAATAAAAAATAAAATACATGTATAATTTTTATTTTTTTTATTATGGGGGGACCAAGGCCCCCTTAGGACCCCATCCTCCACCTCTGAGGTGGGTTAACCTAAGGGTGTTCTCCAACTTCCTTGAAGCTATACAATTCCCTTGCATTACCAACACCTCGAGTTACTTCTTGGCTCCCAAGGATGGGGTCATCAACTACTTGATACGACACAACTCCTTGCATCTCTACCTTGTTGGGACTTTCTTAATGCCTCCTCAATTCTTGAGTTTACATCATTCATACCCTAACTCTCACATTTTACCTCCCACTAGACTAATATGCATTACATTCTGCATAAACCCCCAAGTTACATTTTGTGGGAGTGAGATAATAAAATAATTACATCTAGAGTTCAAAGGAAGGCTTAACCTTTAGTTATTTTTAAGCAATAATGGTGTCAGGGCTAGTATTTTTATAATACTAGGGGTAATACTAGGGGTAATACACTCCATCACGCTCACGGATGCTAGAATGACACCTGATAGATTGTTTTGCATAAAATCTCAGGAATGAACTCAAAAGGCTTTGGATATTATTAAAGTATTCTTGTTGGGTGAGTAAAAATTGAGGGATGGTCAAGGTATTTATAGCCTAAGTCCCTCAACGCTTGACCCCAATTATAATATGCAACAAACAGTCCTCCTTTTCCATGATCCGAAAAGAGCATCTCATGCCATCTCTTTAGGGATGAAATTGTCTCGATGCCGAATGGGACCAACGGTACCCTAATGTATCTTGATTTGTAAGATCACATGTCCTCCCATGACATGTACATGGATCGGTACTTCGGTCGAGACACACTAACATCTACCACAAACTAACCCCTGTAATAATGGAAGTTATGGTTGGTCCGCACTATATTCCATGTATTCGAGTCATTTGGGGACAAATTTGGTACCCACATACTCACAAGGACCTTACACATTGGTCAGACTCAACTAAAACAAAATGGTACGATGAAATAGAAAATTATCATGGATAAAACAAAAGTTGCTCTATCGGTCGCGATAGTGTGCCCATCTTGACCGGTAGTTGTCTTTGTTCTGAGCCATCCTCCAATTACCTTAAGCAATTGGTGATTATCTTTGTGCGATTTCTGATCCAATTTCCTATGAAGTGTTATGGCTTATTAAAACTGAAATGACACGACTAAATTTTAAATGACAACAAAATTACACAAATGTGTCTTATCGATCGTTTGTGCATGTCGTAGGTCGATCCCTTCGTGCCATTTACTGATTTTCTCGAGCGATTAGCAATGTGCCCAAGCGTTCACTTCCTTTTGTCCTTAGCCTTTCTTCCCCATTCATGGTTGTCTAAATCCATAGCCTTTGCCACATCCAATGACGTTGGAGTTGAGGTTTGCTCGGTTGTCTTAGATGCTCCTACATCATTCACCACGGGTTGAAAAGAACTTGACCTTGAGTTCAAGTAGTATAGGCTTATCCACCATGGTCGCTTGTCTAGTTTCATACATGTTTTGGCACTTGACTTATCTAATTGTGGTTTTCTTTGCCGATGCTGGAAGTGATCATTGCCTTCAATAAACTCGTCATACTCCTTGGACAAGTGCAAACGTCCCCGGCCTACCAATTTGGCCACCACATCTAATGTCTCAGGGTATTGTTCCACTATTGTCGGATGATGGATGCTTTCCTTTGACCATTGTGCATTCCATAGAACCATGGACATCCTTGACCCCTCCTCATTGATGTCTTCCATAGTCCGTTTAGGTCGTCCATCATTGAACCACTTCTTTAGGTTTACCATCTTCTTTGGGACCAGAGCTAGGACTATCTTCTTTCCTTCAAAGCTAAAGGAATGTGTATCTCAACCAAAATGGAGCTACGTTGTGACACTGTGCTCCAATCAATTCATATTTGACCGTCTTGGTCCGCATATTGTTCAACAGCGGCCGGCAACGCAAATTCCACCTGTTGTTGCCCTCTCTTAGCTATCGAAATATACCTATTTCTAAACAAACTTTCCCGTCAATCGGATCTTGTACTCCTGCAAAACATCCTAAACAAACAAGAGAAGGTAATCTGAAGATAGCAAGGAAACAATCTTGAGACGCCATACCATTCAGGTTTGTTGATTTCGAAATGCCATTGGATGTAGATGCTACTATCTTGAAGCTAAACAATGTATGGATTGGATCATTTTGGCTAAAGGCCAATGCGGCACGCTTTGCAAAAGCAGGGCATTCCTCACGGGTTGTGTCAAAACTTACTGCAATTCCTCCTCTGGTTGTGATGAAAGGTTTTGCTCCTAACGCATCTACGCGTACAGAAGAATTAGTTCAGAAAGTCGTTGTTTCTATTGGATATACAAAACCCCCCTAAACAGGATCCTCTATTTGTACTCTTTATGCCCTCTGTTACTTGGCTGAAGGAAGCTTTTGCTGGTTTTCTGAAGAATGGCTCGGATTGGAGGAGATTGTAGCTAGAACTTAAAGCAATTGGGTATCTTCATCTTATTGTCAGCCTCGATGAGTCCCAGATCCTTCTGGGAAGAAGACAAACATGATTTGCAAAACTTGATGGCTAATGATAGTGTGTGGCGATCACATTGGTTGTTGGATTTACGGCCATGGATAGAAGATATAGACTATAGCGCTACAACAAGATGGGTGAAAGTGTATGGTTTGCCACTGTAGTACTGGATCAGCAACATCATACACAAAACTGGAGCCGCGATGGGCCCTGTAGTGAGTATTGATGAATGTTCTTTGTCTCACCGATACCTAGAAGCTGTACAAATCTTTTTGTGGGGGGAGTTGGGTCAGATCATCCCCTTGCTGCTTCAGGTGAATCTTGATGGTTATCTGAAGACATTGCAAGTATACGGAACTGACAAGGGTATATTCGAATCAAGCATGTGGCAATATATGGAAAGCAATGGGGATGATGATTCTAATTCGAGTATTAGCCATGTGTATGACTCCTCTAGTTGTTTTTCAACTAACTCAGAGTGTAAAGAACTTGTATAGTCCATTCCCCATGCTAATGTGACTATTAATGTTGATGGGTTCCACACACCAACCATCAATGGTCCGTTAAATACAGCACCTACTTGTCCTATCAGAACACCTCTATCTAATGGCGCACTATGCAGCAATTGGCTCCTGTTCAGCTTGATTGCTGGCCTTCTATCAATGATAAACAGGATTGTGGGACACCTGAAACTATGGGGATGACATAACATACTAAAGCCCCCCAGCAGAAGGATCTCTGCCCGAAGCATGGGTTTCTTCGCCACTGGTTGTTGTGGTAGAGGGTCCTCTGGAATAGGACATCAATGTGAATAGTATAGATGTTGTGTCCCTGGGACTGCAGGTAAATATGGTGAATGATACATTGTCCACGCCCTTGGACTCTCCTACTCATACGGTTGCCGCACAACCTCCTTTTTCTCCTATGTTATGCTCTCCCAATGGAAAAGGATCTTCCTGTTCAACTTCTTCACAACTACTAGACTGTCACACTCAACAATCAGGTACTCTTCTGCCCATAGATAAAACAATGTCTGTGATTAACCTTCAACAGGTTGAGAGGGCTCTTACCAATGAGTCCATAGAGAATGAATTCACTGCACTCAACCCCTCACGAAGCAAGAAATCAGGACTAGCAACACATGTTCCAAAGAAGAGATCTAACAAATCAACCATGAAGATGGCTCTAAGACAAGGAGTCAAACACAAAAACAATGTGGACAAGATACAAATGCAGCATATATTATTCTGGTTGCTAAAACTTATTATCCAAAATATGTGCATGACTACAGGCATATTACTTTGATTGGGGCCAAAAATTATTGCTAAAGTATTGGCAAACACACTTGTCCCTATGATAGAAGGAATCATATCTCCAACACAAATGACTTTCATAAAAGGTAAGAAATTGCTTGATACAATTAATTGGGACTACATACAGGATGTTATGCGCCACATGGGCTTTCCAAAAATCAGGCTAAGTTGGGTACGGGAGCTGCAAGAATCTGCCTCCACATCAGTGTTACTGAATGGTAGTCCTACTGAGGAGTTTTATCCGAAAAGGGGACTCAGACAAGGGGCGCCCTATCCCCATTCCTATATCTCATTATAGCTGAAAGCCTTGAAAACATGAGTCAGACTGCTACTTCACTACATCTTCTCCAATGGCTGAAAATTGGCCGAAATAAAGTACCCCTGACGCAACTACAATTTGCAGATGATACTCTATTGTTTGGACAGGCTGAATGGAGCACCATTAGAACAATTAAAGCAATCCTACAAATTTTTGAACTGCATCTGGTCTAAGGATAAATCTAGCAAAAAACAGCCTACTCGGACTTAACATTCAGCAAGAGGCCCTAGCAGACATGGCAGATTACTTGGGTTGTCAGACAAGTGCCCTTCCCATCACTTATCTTGGACTACCACTTTGAGCCAACCATAGGAAAACAGAACTCTGGAAACCAGTGATTGATAAGTTTAACAGAACACAAAACGCATGGGAGCAAAATAGATATATAAAGAAGGGAAACGGATCCTACTCAATTAAGTTTTAGCAGCTCTTCCATCACTCCACTTTGGCTTTTATAAGGCTCTATCACATATCCTTAAGAAACTAACAACAATACAGAGAAGATTCCTATTGGGTGCAACAGAAGAAAAGACAAAACCATACTAAGTATCCTAGGACAAGGTGTCTGCTGCTAAGAAAAGACAAAACCATACTAGGTATACAAGCTTTCAATGATGCAATGTTAGAGAAATGAATAGCTAGAATACTAAATAATGAAGCAAGAATAGCAATGGACCTTATCAACTCAAAATACTCTTAGAATAGATCATTTCAAATAGGAGGTTTTAATGCACTTAGACAACCAGGAACTACTAGTAGATCTGTCAGGGCTAGAAGTCAGAGATATGCCTCAGAATGGTGGAGATCCTTGCATGAAGTAGAAAATACTAGTTGGTTTAACCAGATCATAAAGCTAAGTGCAGGATATGGAACTAGTACCAGATTTTGGCAGGACAAATGGTGCCAAAACAGAACATTAGCAGATTTTTTTCCATGGCTTTACAGGATGAGTACATCCAAACAGAAGAAGATTACCAAGATAACATAAAATTTAAAACTTAAATGAACTAACATCTCTTTTGCAGGATAACAACCCACATGATTTCACAAATGACAAATACATCTTTGAATGAGCGATGGATGATAGGTACACGGTCAAGAATGCTTACTCAAAGATAATGCCAAACACCGCCTGCCCGTACTCACAAGTTGTTGCCTCAAGACTGAAAATTTTGTGGAATGACATCACACCAAAAAAGGTCCAAATATTCTGTTGGCAGATGTTGGAAAATTCAATACCTGTAAAAAAAAAAGTGCTACAATAGAGACATATAATACATGTAACTAATAAAATTTCTTGTCCCCTCTGCAAAACTAAAGAGGAAGACGTCACACATCTATTTACTAACCGCCTGATCTCTCTATGGATATGGAGGAAACTGAAAAATTGGATTGAATGCAGAGGTTACATTTCACCAGGTTTCTTGGATACACAGATTCCAACAATAGAGACCTTCATAAATGGTAAACCAAACTAGGTTAACTTAGATGCTCAAAAATCGATTTGGACTGCACAAACCTTCAAGATCTGGCTCTGTAGGAATGAGGTACATTTTTCTGCTAAGGATATTGAGATAGCACATATGTTTCAAACCATTCAAAAACAAACATGGCAATGGATACAACCAAGTAGAATGCAAAGATTCACCTATTCACTAAATGACTGGATTATGAACCCCATTTGCTGCATGTATTTTTTACTTCTAGCACAGGCATAGAGTAGTAAGATGATTCAGGTACTTTCATTATGTGTAGAATTAATGAATAATAGCCATAACTTTCCCAGATTTTCCTTGGTGATGGGAGGGATTACAATGTTTATTGGTAGGGGATGGTATCTTATCATGCCAATATGTTATAGGTCTTATCTTTTCACATATGTGAGGTACAGATAGTTACAAGAGACCACAACGGTCATGAGCAGCCTCACTATGAGAAATCAGATACTTGTGACATAATAGGCAGACGTGATGTTTCAAACAAAAGAAGGGCCTCATGAATACATATATTGCATAAGGATTGTTTTTCCTTGCTAACTAATAGGGGCGGGGTGAACAGAAGTTGAACCAGGATGTTTAACACATGGTATAGAGTTTCTGCATCACTCTCAATCTCCGAAAGCTTTCAAGCATGTAGGCTGAGCTGTGTACCAATCCATAGGATTAATAAGTTGATAGTAAAGATTCATGCTGCTCATATTACAAGTCATATGTGAGCATTTTACCATCCATAGAATGATAAGTTGGAAACTACAATCCTGAGCAAGCAATAAAATAATAGATATGTGCGACCTGCTTAGTGGTGGAGGAACAAGATTACTGATGTAAAATCAATATACCTTCTGAAGCGGGTGATTGTAGTCCCAGTAGCCTTTTATTTTTCTTTGGCAGAAATATTTTTTGTAAATATTTATTTTATTCTAATGAAATTTGTCTTACAAAAAAATGTAGACAGGATACAGGAATAGATCAAGCCACCCTCAATGAGTGGATATCAGGATTATCTTAGCGCTACAAATCCTCTGCAAGCTACTGTGTTGATCACTAAATTTATATGGAACACATCACCTCAGAGGTTGAGACTATAATGGATGTGGGTGGCGCTCTGGGATTAACATATGAATAGCTTGCAAAGAAACTCTCAGATGAATAGCTTGAAAAGAAACTCTCAGAAAGCTGTCACACCAGGTACTAGCAAGAAAGTGGATGAAAAATATTTCCATGAAGGTTATAACCTACAATGTCAGAGGCCTTTACAGCCCTTGGAGAAAGAAAGGACTTAGAAACTTAATAACAACTGAAAAAACAGACTTCTTAAGTATTCAAGAGACGCCGATGGAGCATATTGAAGAAAAGCTGTGTACTTTTCTATGGAAATCTTCAGAGTTTGATTGGGTGTATCAGAGCTTTGTGGGTGATTTAGGTGGAATACTTTGCATATGGGATAAAAATAAATTCTGCAGACATACTATCCTGTCTGCTACTAGTGTCACTGGTTTATTAAATCAACATATCAAATATGTTAAACATTTATGATCCTAATGATCGAGCAGCTAAACAACATCAGTGGCAGGAAGTTAGAGATCTTCTGCATGGGAAACAACCTGAAAAATGGTGTTTAATGGGGGACTTTAATGTTGTACTTGATCATAAGGAAGGAAAAGGAATTTCTCAAAGAAAAAATGATCAAGAAATAGCTTCTTTTAAGTAGTTTGTTGCAGATTTAGGCCTCAATGATCTGAAGATAGAAAGGAGATGCTTCACATGGTATTTAAAATCCCTCACTGCCATGAGCAGGCTTGATAGATTTTTATGTAATGATATGTGGCTTCGAAATGGGATGAACTGGATTCAGTTTGGCCTTAGGAGGGATGACTCGGATCATTTTCCAGTCAATTTGTATTCAAAAATGCAGAAATGGGGTCCAAAACCTCTAAAGGTTTTGGACAGTTGGCTCCAAGATAACTCCTATGTTCAGAGAATTGAAAAAATCTTGAATGAGACAGTCATTCAGGGTTATGCTAGCTTTCAAATTAAAATGAAACTTCAAGCTGTTAAAGTTGGTATCAAAGACCAGAACCTCTCTGCAACAAGGAACTTGGAAGAGCAATGAAACGATATTGTGACTAAGATAACTACTATGGAACTGGAAACAGAAAGGTCTTCTTTTCTACAAGGCATTGTTGCTAAATCTAAGGTAAACTCTCTCAGAGAGGTTCTCACAACATCACCTCACAGGTGGATAGTGTAATGTATCAGAAATCACGAATAACTTGGTTGAAGCTAGGGGATACAAACTCTGCATATTTTCACCACTTTGTAAAACACAACAGAAGAAGGAATTCAATCAATGGTATCCGGGATAATGACGTTTAGATTGAAGATCTGAATTTGGGTAAAATAAGCTTGATGAAGCGCTTTAAAGAAAGGTGCTCATAGGTTTCTTGGGCTATACCTAATATAACCAACATGAGATTTTGAACACTCAATCATCTAGAACAGAGAATCCTGATTTCTCCATTCTCTATGTATGAGATTATGAAGGCCATAGTTGATTGTGGAAGTGATAAGAGCATGGTCTTGGATGGCCTGAACTTTAGATTCATCAAAAAAATTCTCCTATTTTATGATTGAGTACTTAGGCCAGCTCTTCAGGGAATTCTACAGCGGAAATGATATAGCGCATAACCATAGCGCATGAATCTATGCCACGTCAGCAAATTCACCGATTGCAAATCATATGCTATTTTTTTGTGTCTTCAAAAAATTTCTTATCTTCCCGCCTGTATCAAAAATCTTTTCTCTCTTACAAATCTTGTTTGTCTTCCCTCTTCCAATTTCGAGAAGTTGGCAAACCAGCTGTCGATCAAGCTTCGCCGGGATTACTCTCAAAACATTTGCCTCTCCATGGTTTGATAACCTCGTTATCTCCTCTCCACAGGATTACTTTATCAGGTTGCTCGGTCGCTCTGTTGTTTCATGTGGTTTGATAAGCTCGGTATCTCCTTCCCGCGTTATAACAAATCATCCTTTTTTATTAGGGCTAGATCTTGAGATTCTGTGCAGTTTATAGTTTTAATTTTCTGGTGCTTTGCTTTTCATGTGACGATTGTGTTCGTCAGTGCGTATTGGCAATTTTTGTTTTTTCCTCGTTCTATTTTTCGGTCCCTTGTCTTGTTTGGGGTTGAAAAAAAATGTACCCTTTTTCAGAATGACATAAAGTTTGAATCTTGAATATTTGACTAATTTTTCTCTTGTTTCAATGTTTGTAGAACACCCAAATTTTCTCTTGCTAGTTTCAGGTGAGTAAGATTACATGATTGCAACTTTTTTCAACAGAAGCTTTGCTTTAATCAGAATAGTTCTTTGAGAAAATTGAGGAACAATTATGTATGAACTACTCGTATCTGGGGAACATCTGTAGTCCCTTTTCAAACCAATATGGTGTTCTATTTTCATTATTGATACAATATAAGCAATCTCAGATAGAATACTTTGTGAACTTGATGGTGTTCTATTTTCATTATTGATCAATATGGTGTTGTGCTTTCATTATTGATACAATATGACGCTCTGTTAGTATACTTGATGCTAAATATGACGCTCTGCTAGTAATTCCCTTGTGAGAAATGTATAGTTTTATTGTTTGTTTATTTGCTGAGATATGTGCGCCTATCACCAGCGAATAGGGGGAAGGTATTGCTTCTTGTTTGTGCAGTGTTTTTTGCGTGAGTGGCTCAGCTGCTGTCCTTGGCATGCCCCAGTCTTG
>JAOWBN010191960.1:0-15635 GCA_028565015.1 Pinguicula moranensis | reverse complement strand
CCTCATTAAGATAGGTTTTGGAAAAAATTACCAAGAACCATATCTTACCTTACCATTCACCATCTAAGCAAAGAAATTGCCTCAGAACTTCAACCTAAGGTAAGGATTTCTACCTATCTCCTCTAGTTCTCTCCTCCTCAAAATGAACTAGAGAAACCTAGCCCGTGAAAACCTCCTTACTCACCCCTGTACCTTCAAGGAAAAGATTAGAAAAGAAACCTATCTTTACTTTTGCCTTGGAGCCTTATAAAGGTTTCCATCCAAACTTCACTCTTTCTTTCCTCTCAATTTTTTTTTCTAACCTCCTTATTTTTGCCATGGTCTAGAACCATGCAAAGGTTAATTTTTTTTTCTTTTTTCGAAAGATACAACAAAAATATCAGATGCCAGATCTTTACAATTTTATCTATTTCCGAAAATTCCCAATTGGAACCCTAATTCCCAAATCTCCTCCCAAAATCAACTCTCAAAATTTTCATTTCTCACCCCGCTGCCCAACATACAAAATTTGGAATTCAATCCCTCGGAAATTTGGTTTGCCCAATTTGGACTCCCTAATTGACATGCCCTAATTTTGCCCTAATCTCTCAAATCTCTCAAATCTCTCAAATTTGTAGCCGGATCTCAATCCCAAGAATTAAATCATAATCAACTAAATCCAATATGAAGTCCCCTAATCTTAATTGTGACTGCGTATCGCTATCAAATCCTCCCATAAAATCTAGAAATGGTACAAAATAGTGAAAAGCCTTAAGATAAACTAGAAGGAAAAATTTGTGGGATTTTGTTGGTGAGGGTGAATTGTGTAGCTTAGGATAAAAGCATGTTTATAGGATTAAAAGAATGGCTTTATGTGAGGTTCAAAATGCTAGAATGAGGTCAAAATTGGTTCTGGTGTTTGTTTGGGAAGCTGGTTTTCAAGGCTATTTGAGGGTTGTTGGGGTGGTTGGATTTTGTGTTTTAGGATGTGAAGATGGTTGGTGCAAACATATGACCAGATGAAATGTCAATGGGTGTAGTGTTGGTTAAGAAAACAGTCCATGTCTATGGTAGTTTCAGCTGGAAAACCAGACAAAAGAAAATTAGGAAGGCTAACTTTGAATGTGGCCTGGTTTTGTAGAGAACGAAGAAAGGGTGCCATGGAACTGTTTGAGCTTCATAGTTTTGGTGCTTTCTCAGCAAGACCTGCAAAAGGAGATTCATCATACATCTGATCATAAGAAATAAAAGAGAACAAGAAAAAAAAATGAACCAAAATCAAAGAAAACAAAGAAATAAACAATGGGTTGCCTCCCATTAAGCGCTAGTTTAAACGTCTCAGCTAGACGCTTGTTGAGTTTTATCCTTTATAGATGGGGTCCTAAAGCATCAAGACCACTGCCTTGTCCACAGGTAGAATACCCTTGTAAGGTTTCAACTGATGGCCATTGACCTTGAATGTCTTGTGTGGGTCATGCTCAAAAATACTTATGGCTTCGTGAGGAAACGTTTCTGCTACCGTGTAAGAACTTCTCCACCTTGATTGCAGCTTTCCTAGGAACAACTTGAGCTTGTTCTGGTATAGAAGAACTTGATCACCAACTGAGGATTCCTTTCTTGCTATCAACTTGTTATGGATAGCATTGGTTCTTTCCTTGTAGATTGCTGCATTCTCATATGATTCCAGCCTTAGCTCTGCCAGTTCTTGTAGCTGCAGCTTCTTGTTCAACTCTGCTCCCTCAGTGCTCATATCCAGCTGTTTTATTGCCCAATAGGCTTGATGTTCCAACTAAACTGGCAAATGACAATTCTTCCCAAAGACCAATTTGTAAGGTGACATGCCTATCGGTGTTTTATAGGCTGTTCTGTAAGCCCATAATGCTTCTGGTAACCTCATGCTCCAATCCTTTTTGTTGGGGTTCACTGTTTTTGCAAGAATGGCCTTGATCTCTCTGTTAGTTACCTCAGCTTGGCCATTTGTATGCGGGTGGTAGGAGGTTGACACCTTGTGTCCTACTCCATATTTCTTAAGTAGAGAGGCTACTGTCCTGTTACAGAAATGGGCCCCTCTATTACTTAGCAGGTGCTTAGGCATGCCAAACCTGCAGAAGATCTATGACCTGAGAAAATGAACTACAACTTTGTATTCATTAGTCCAGGTGGCCAATGCTTCTACCCATTTCGAGACATAATCAACAGCTAAAAGAATGTATAAATTTCCATTTGAACTTGGAAAAGGTCCCATGAAATCAATACCCCATACATCAAAAATTTCACAGAAAAGGATGGGTGTCTGTGGCATCTCATTTCTTCTAGAAATATTGCCTATTCTTTGACATCTGTTACAAGTTTTAACATATACATAGGAATCTCTAAAAATGTGGGGCCAGTTGAAGCCGGAATCCAAGATTTTTCTAGCAGTCCTATTGGGCTCAAAATGGCCTCCACATGCAAAATCATGACAAAATGCAAGAACTAAGGAGATTTCATAATCATTCAAACACATACGAATGATAGAATTCTCACAATGCTTCCATAAATAAGGATCATCCCATACATAAGATTTAGATAAAAACCTTAGTCTATCTTTCTGGTTTTTCGTAAAGTGGGGAGAAAACTCACCAGTTGCAAAGAAATTCACAATCTTTGCATACAAGGGTTGAGTTGTGGACATGGAGAATAGCTTCTCATCTAGAAAAAGGCCAAGTGTTTGCTGTTGTGAACTGGTAGACTCACTTGCAGGTGTGATCCTACTGAGATGGTCAGCAACAAGATTCTCTGCTCCTTTCTTATCCTTGATCTCAATGTCAAATTCACTCATCAGTTATATCCACCTAATGAGCCTTGGTTTTGACTCCTTCTTTGCCATTAAATACCTGATAGCTACATGATCATAATAGACAACAACTTTAGTACCAAGTAAATAAGAATGAAAATTTTCAAGTGCAAAAACAATGACAGTATTTCTTTCTCAGTTGTAGTATAATTTTTCTGAGCCTCATTTAAGGTCATAGAGGCATAGTGGATGACATGGTTGGCCCTTCCTGTCTTATGTCCAAGCGCAGAATCAACTGCAAAATCACTTGCATCACACATGATTTCAAAAGGGATTTTCTAGTCTGGAGATCTTATAACTGGTGTTGTTTTGAGGTGGTTCTTCAGCTCCTTGAATGCTCTCTTGCATGACTCATCAAACTCAAAACTCACCTCTTTCTATAGCAGTCTACACAGAGGAGTTGATATCTTGGAAAAATCTTTAATAAAATGCCTGTAGAACCCCGCATGTCCTATGAAAGATTTTACTTCCTTGAGGTTAGTTGGATAAGGTAAAGATTTTATAACCTCTATCTTAGATTGATCTATTTCTATCCATCTAGCATAAACTACATGACCTAAAACGATGCCTTGTTCTACCATGAAATGGCATTTTTCAGAATTAAGTATAAGATTAGTTTCAATGCATCTCTTTAGGACTAAGGACAAATGGTTCAAACATGAATCAAAGTCATTTCCATACACTGTATAGTCATTCATGAAAACCTCAATAAAATACTCAACATACTCAGAAAAATACTTATCATGCATCGCTGGAAGGTAGGTGGAGCATTGCATAAACCAAAAGGCATTCTTCTATATGGGTGCCAAAGGGACAAGTGAAAGGTGGTCTTCTCTTGATCCTCTGGATGAATGACCACCTGAAAGTAGCCTGAATAACCATCAAGAAAACAATAGTAAGTTCTATTGGCAAGTCGTTCAAGCATCTAATCAATAAAAGGTAGAGGAAAATGATCTTTTCTAGTCACTAGATTCAGCTTTCTGTAATTTATACACACTCTCCAGCCTGTCTGTTGTCTTGTGGGAACAATCTCTCCTGCTTTGTTTTCTACCACCGTGATTCCTCCTTTTTTTGGCACTACCTATGTGGGGCTGACCCATTAAATGTCACAAATAGGGTAGATCGTTCCTTCTTGATAAAGTTTTAGCACCTCTTTTTTCACAATTTCCATCATGGGGGGATTGAGTCTTCTTTGAGGATGCTTGACTGCTGCAGCCCCATCTTCCAAGAGAATTGTGCTAACAGATTACAGATTGCAGGAGTGATGTTTTTTATATCAGCTATGGTCCAGCTAATAGCTATTTGATTTTCCTTCAAAACAGACAAACACTTCTCCTTATGCAACTTAGTTTGTTAGATATGATCGCTGATAGTGTCTCATTTTTTCCCAAAAATTTGTACCCAAGGTAATCAGGTGGAGGCTTTAATTCTACCTCGGCTTTAATTCTACCTCTGGAGCCTTGAGCACTAAAGGAATGAGCTTATCTGTTGGTCGCTCCAAAGGAAAATTTCTCTTTCCAAAAACTGCAGCCGGAAGTTGCTCCTGACGAGCCACTTGTTCCTGCAAATTAAGGATACAACAGTTTCTTTCTATTTTCAATAATATGGTTCTGATAAGTTTGGGTACAGATTGTGGGATGATAAGAAGAAGTGAATCTTGAGACACAGTTATGTAACATTTGATAAGAGCGACCTATTAAGGACAAATCTAAGGCAAATCCTGAGAATACAGAAAAAACAGGAGTTGAGGTCGAGTTGCAAGAAGTTTCACATAATGATGCTACAACTTTATCGCAAGAATATCCAGAAAATCTTGATGCAGAATCAGAATGTGAGTCAGTTACACCAGAGTCCATGTTGAGGAGATCGATCATGGTGTCTAAGGCACCAGAAAAGTATTCACCATCTTTGTATTATATGTTGCTGACTGATAGTGAAAAATCATATTCTTTGATGAGACAGTGTGGGTGAAGTATTCGATTAAGTGAAATCAAGCCATGGATGATGAGTTTCTTTAACTTGAGAAAAATAAAACTTGAGAGCTCTCTAAGTTACCTGCAGGAAAGAAAGTTTTGCTAAACAAGTGGGTCTATTGAATCAAGAATGCAACTGATGGTACCGTGAGGTACAAAGCTAGATTGGTGGTCAAAGGATTTTCATAAAGGAAAGGTATTTATTATACAAAAATATTTTCTCCTGTTGTAAAACTAACCATAATCAGATTCTATTGAGTATTGTTGCAGCAGAGAATCTAAATCTAGAGTTGATGGATGTAAAAATAGCGGTTTTACATGGAAATTTGAATGAAGAAATATATATATATATATATATATATATACACAACAACCATAAGGATATGAGGTTACTGGTAAGGAATACATGGTGTGCAGGCTCAAGATAAGCTTGTACGGATTGAAGCAGGCTCCAAAATAGTGGTACAAGAAGTTTGATTCTTTTATGTTCAGCAATGGTTTTAACAGAAGTGAGAAGGATTAATGTTGTTATATCAAGAAGTCTGCAACTAATATATTGATTGTAGGTCCGAGCATGGATGAGATTGACAATCTGAAAAGGAAACTGTCGACAGTGTTTGAGATGAAAGATTTGGATGCAACAAAGCAAATTTTGGGGATGCGAATTTCTAGAGACCGTTCTGTTGGAACTCTAGATCTATCCCAAGAGCAGTACATTGAGAAAGTATTGTCCAGATTCAATGTTGATAAAGCTATGCCCAGGAATATGCCCTTGGTTAATCATCTCAAGTTGTCGAATGAACAATCACCCAATTCAGTTGAGGAGCGTGAAAAAATATGTTATAATATGCACCAGGCCTAATATAGCATATGCAATTGAAATTGTGAGAAAATATATGTCAGATCCAGCAAAAGAACATTGGGAAGCTGTGAAGTGGTTTCTAAGATATTTGAAATGAACAGTCAGTACTTCACTTCGCTGTGGGAATGGCAAGGTGGTATTAGATGATTTTGTTGATACTGATCTGAGTGAAGATGTAGACACGAGTAAGAGTACATATGGATACATCTACACTATTGATAGGGCAACAGCCAGTTGCATGTCCAAGCTTCAAAAGTGTGTTTTTATATCATCGATAAAAGCTTAATATATTGCAATAGGTGAAGCTAGCAAAGAGATGATATAGTTGACTGATTATTTAGAGGAGTTGGGTAGGAAACAATATTTAAAGAATCTCTTCAATGATAGTCATAGTGTCATACAATTGGTGAAGAATCCAATGCTCCATTTTCACACCAAATACTTCGGAGAAAATATCACTTTACTCGCAATCTAGTGGAAGAGGGTAAAATGTGTTTGAAGAATATTAACGATGCAAAGAACCCAATATACATGTTAACTAAAGTGTTAATGCTTAAAAACTGGGGCTATGCTAGACCTTAGTTAGCCTCCTATAGTAATATGAGAGATGATGCAGGTAACAAATTGTGAAGAATACATTGACATGAAGAGTAAATTTGGTTGATTGACTGATTAGTCTCCAATTGGGAGCTTATTGATATTAGAGCCTAAATCAATTAGTAGAGAACGTGTCCAATAGTGGAGGGGCAATTACATCATTTAATTAATTCCTGGAGAAACTATAACAGAACGTTTTGTCTTTCATTTTACTCTAAATTCAAAAAAGTATTACAGTGAAATAAAAACCATAATCACCGTGAAAGTAACCAATTTGGGTGAACCACATAAATCTGCATTTTTGTTTTGTTTTCGCACTAATCGATCATGCATTTTGTCCGATCTTAACAGGATGGTGGTGGAAAAGGTTATAAGCACACTCCACCATACTATTTCCCTTTGTGAGAAATTCATAAAATTGGATACTCCATTGGGATTTGATTAGCATCCATGTTACATCATCATACATGAAGTTGGCATTGTTGCAGTTATCGATCATGATCCATGTCATAATCAAAATCAGCTCACGCTTCGGCTTCGCTACAAAGTGTAGATCAGAACTAACCCAGAAAAAAACATAAAGAGAAGGGACGAAGAAATAAATGCATTAGTTGTGGATCATATCCCCCACTTAATGAAAGAACACAGGGCTTTGGGTAAAATTAATGCATGAGCAATCATTTCCGGACTTCACAAACACAAACACAAACACAAACTTCAGTGGGAAATGAAATGATAGTTAGGAAGACGATGTATGAATCTCAACAACGATTTGAATTGGATAAACATAGATAGACAACACAATCATACATACAGGACTAGGAGGGGCAACCCTGATATCACATCACACCCACAAAGTTTGAGCATTAGTTAACAGCAGCAATTCCATAGATTTACTTTCACACGACAAGGGAATACTACTAATCATCAACACGTGTAATGCCAACAAGGATACATTTGATGGGACACTAGAAGGAATGGAGGAATCATAACCCGACGAAGGGACACTGTTTCCTGGCATGTTCAGGGATCAACTTCACCATGGTCTCTACAGGCACACCCTTCAACTCTGTAAGTAAGAATATCACCAACGAAGAATAATTTTTCAAAACTATTAAGGGAAAACGAAATGCAGATAACATTCTTAGCAAAAATTACCATAAGGTTTAAAGTTGAACAATGGAGGAAGGAAGCGCCCATTGGGCAGACGAGTATTTGGATCACGAAGTTCGTCAAAGAAGGGATGGATCAGCGTGTCCAACTGTAAATGCACACCAGGTTTTAGAACAAAATGTATGAGAAACAATAATTATATAACAGTCACCTAGCATCATGAGACGAAACACTGGAAGTGCAATGCATTCCAGAAATAAACACTTCCAAATTTATACACCATTTATCAAGAAACAATATTCTATGCAGTATCAAGACAAGAACAGTTAATGGAAATGAAATCCAGGGACTAGATTTGCAATTACCAAAAAGTAACGAAAGTAACAAAAATTTGCAAATACATAAATAATGAGAAAGGAACAAAATTCTCCCCAAGCAAGGGCGGGGGTGGTGATTGCAGAAAGCTATAAGACGCAAAAAAAAGAGATAAATTGAACTCACAGCAGAGCAGCGCAGGTTAGGAGAATACTGCAACAATCTTGAAACAAGATCAACAGCTTCAGGAGGCATGCGCTTGTGGAATATCTGTTGCAGGTTCAAGAAATATACAATTGCGAAAATGAAAGCCAAAAAGATGATCAAGAATGCCAATCGACCAGTATACCTTGTGCCATGGATGAGCTTTGATTTGTGGAAATTTAAACTCTGTATAATTTGGATTCATGCATTTTATTTCCTCCCTAGTTGGAGTACCCAAGACCTGAAAATACCAGATGGAAACATGAAATATATATAGATAGATAGGTAGATGTATATATATATATATATATCACATAAAACCCTCAGGACATCAGTTGATTCAACTGGAACATATCACCCCAAAAAACTGCCAACATCATCCGCTCCCAGATATTTAATGGTAAAGATCATCACAGGTGAAGAAAAAGAACAAAAAAAAGGTGAAGAAAAAGAATAACAAGGCAAATCCAAATCCATAGCTACAGACAAATAGGCACACGCAATACACAAACAGGGAGATATAGAGTACCTTGATGATCTCAACAAGCTGGTCGACTCCACTTTCACCAGGAAATAGAGGCTACATTAGCAAAGGCCAAACAATATTGAAGATTAGGTGTGAGCAATCATATGCCAGATGTCGTGCACGTCTATAAAATTTCAAGTGACTTGAAGTTTAGACAAAATACGAATTCCCTATTTATTGATAATTGGCCCTTAGTCATATATAGGATACACTTTTGATCCTTGACATTAAGTTCCTACAAAACTAACAAACAACACTACTTCCTTTTAAAATGGGCGAAAGATATCTACTAAGGTCATCTTGTTACATATTGAACTAAGATCCTTTGTAAAACCATCAGCAACTTGCTTCTTGGTGGCTATATGTTTCAGCTCCAGTAGTCTACTGTTCAACTTTTCTTTGATTAATAACCTATCAATTTCTACATGTTTGGTCCTGTTATACTGCACGGGGTTGTTGGCAATACTGATTGCCAATTTGTTGCCGTACCACAACTTCATCTGGACCCCCTTGTCCATCTTGAGCTCCACCAACATAGATCTAAACCATATCATCTTTGCAACACTCAAAGTCATGGCCATGTACTCCACCTCATCAATAGAATGAGCAGCCACTAATTGTTTCTTACTGTTCTAGGAAATCAAATTGTCTCCTGCAAACATGCATTATCCAAATGTGGACTTTCTGTCATCAGCACAATTAGCTCAGTCTGGATCACAGTAGCTCTTAATGCTCAAGTGCCCGTTCTTTCAAGTTTAATCCCTTCCCTCGTGCCTCTACACTCAACTTCGACTTCTGATCGATAGGCACACTAACAGATCTGCAACCAAGTATACTGGTCGCCTTGAGCAAGTCCAGGAAACACTTCCTTTGGGACATAAGAATCCCCTTTGGCCCATGAGCCACCTCAATTCCAAGGAAATATTTCAGTTGCCCCGAGTCCTTCACCTCAAACTCCTTACCTAATCTCACATTCAGCCTCACGATCACATCCTCATCATCACCAGTGATGATCATATCATCCACAGATACTGCAAGCATAGTGATATGACCTCCATCTCGCCTAAAAAACACGGTATGATCGGCATTGAACTGTTGATACCCATACCAACCATCACCTTCCTGAACCTGTCAAACCAAGCTCGAGAAGATTGCTTCAACCCATATAAGGACTTATTGAGCCTGAAACCCTACCAGTTGTATGGATGATGCCAAAACCAGGTGGGATCTCCATGTACACTTCCAACAAGTCACCATAAAGAAAAACATTTTTCACGTCAAGCTAGTGCGTCCATCCCTCATTTCATGCTATGGAGACCAGAGTTCTGATTGTGCTCATATTTGACACTGATGCAAATGTCTTATCATAGTCAATGCCATAAGCCTGACTATACCCCTTCGCAATCAACCAAGCCTTGTAGCGGTCTACTCGACCCTCTGGGTTTTGCTATACAATTAAGACTCATTCGTATCCAACTGCCTTCTTGCCAGGAGGTAATAATACAAGCTACCAGGTTTTGTTTTTCGCAAGTCTTAAATTTTTCCTTCATGACAGCTCTCTACTTTGGATTTGCCTTCGTAACTTGCCAACAAGACAATGTCCAAAAATACAATGAATGTTCCATGTCTAGGTAATATTTGAGAGTAAGAGATATGAGGAACAATATCATATGGAAACCTGTACTGATCAGGTGGAGCCACTGCATTGCTGCGAGCAGTCCGACTTATCAGTTGGGGAGTGGGAGTAGGGAAAGGAATCATATCACCTAAGGGATCTGGGTGGTCTACGGTGGATGATGCATCCGGAGTCGAGGCAAGCAAGGACACAGGTCATGGGACAAGCGCAAGCGACTCTCCAGTTTCCTTTCTTCTCTGCCACCGATGCCTCGTGTACACTAATAACCCTCCTTGAGCCAGAGTCCCTCTCTACTCATCAGCCAACACCTCCTTCATCAATGGAACCGGTCAACAACTAACTCCACAATCGACTCATTAACCAGGAAAGGAATGTCCCAACTCTCACTATCAATGGCTCATCCCCGTCATTACTACTCTTCCTCTCTAGCCATGTAACATCCATCCTCACTAACAATCTCATCTAAAGTGGACTCCAATAAACATATCCCTTATGAGTAGAGTAACCCACAAAGACACTCTTGATCGCCCTCGGATCCAGCTTTTCTAGCCCTGGTCCGTTGTCCTACACCAAGTACACACAGTCGAAGATTCTCAAAGGAAGAGTATTTGCCTTTGCATCGGTCCATATCTGAAATAAGGATTTCCACTCCAGGATCCGTGGGAGCATCCTGTTAATTAGAAAGTTGTTATCATAACCACTTATCCTAAGACTTTCTCTCACATCTCTCTATGGGAGCATCCTGTTAATTTGAAACCTTCAACGGCCTTCTTCTTTACTGAAGCCTTGCTACACTCGGTGGCGGCGCTGCCAGCTCCCAACCATCTGGAGAACCCTCCGACCGGGAAGGACCAACACATGCGCACGAGTTTGAGCGAGGATCTAGGAGGAAAAAACGTACCCATAAAAGTGATGGCAGAATCCTCCCTGCCGAGGGAGGTTCCCAGCAACGCGGATCTGATGCCGGGAACACAGGTGTCACTTACCTTGACCTTTGCGGCGGCAGTTGGCGGGCGGATGTACGGAGTCCAACTAGCAGACGGCCACCTTTGTTCAAAAGGAACAGACAACTCCCCAGCGACTGCTTTGTGACAGAATATCATACCAGTGAATATACCTCGCAGAGTGCCATATTTCGATCTTGGACCTAGAACCATTTCCAAGGTGGATGGCATCCCAGCCATATCTTTCTCTGATGCAGAGATAAAAATGATGACGGAAGAATTCCAACACTGCCTGGTAATGAAGTTCATACGTAGGAGATCGGCAATAGAGACTTGGGAATTGCTTGGGCCTCCGATGGTGGAAATGACTGTGTTAGACCATATCCATGTGTTGATTCAGTTCGAAAATGAGCGGTCCAAGAAATCTAGTTCACAGCTGGACCAGAGGGGAAGAATCCTTGAGGGTCAGGCTTTTAAACTGTTCAGGTGGACTCCGGCGTTCACCGTGGCCAAGAAACCGACTCTGGCTCTGGTATGGGTTACCTTGTCGGATCTACCTATTTATCTGTACCGCAGGGACTCACTACAATATATATAAGATCTATGTTGGCTAGATATCTTGGAATGGATAACATGACTTTGATGAGAACTCGGAAAGAATATGCGCGCCTATGCGTGGAGGTGGATTTTGCTAGACCTCCGGTGGAAGAGGTGGTGCTTAGACAAGGTGAATTCGGCAACAGGCTCCAGCGTGTCATTTACGAGAGGTGGGGTGATTACTGCGACCTCTCCAAGGGCACAAAAACACGGCCTGCTTGGAATGGAAAAAAACGCCAGTGGAGACAGTGATAACAAGACCAACACCGAATATCGTAATCTGGAAAAGACACTAGAGTTTGGAAGCCGGCGAGGGGGAGGTCTCAAAAGAGAGCAGCAACAATCGGGAAGGAAGGGGACAAGCAAACTAATATAGGAGGTAAAGGAGTGGAGGAGAACAACACTATCCTGGTGGCGACGGCCACGGCACGCTTGACGGTAGATTTGGGGGAGTAGGGCCAAGGGTCTCACGCTGAGAATAAGGATAAATCTGCGAGTCACCCACCAATGCTGCCTCATGAGATGATCGGTCAGAAACAGCCCAGAAATGTGAAAGGCAAAGGAAAAGATGAGAATCGGAGTGGGAATAATAGAAACGCTAACCGTTTCACAAGGTTGGCCGTAGAGGAAACGGTTGAAGATGGAATTTTGGCGAAGGAAAAATACAACAAGATCAATGAGGGGGATATGGTGGCGTTAGAGGAAAGGCCGGCTTCCTCGCACGTGCAGGCGGAAGAGCATAGGCAGAAAACCACGGCCGCGCAGGAGAAAGAGAAAGGGCAAAAATCTGACGTGCCCCTCAGCAAGGCAGAGACTGACCAGACGGAACAAATGAGCAACACGGATGAAATGACATCAAATGATATGGAACAGGTGAGAGCAGAGGCGACCAAAACAGTCACCGGGAAATTCTAGGATCCCATTCCAGGAAATCAGGGGGAGGAGCACGGCGTGGACGGTGGTCTCTACATTCGTCGATATGCGAGAATTAGTAAGGGATCGAAAAGGAAGGTGAAATATTTCAGAGATCGCTACTTGGCATTAAATTCTGCGACGAAACTGGTGACGCTGGAAAATCTGGAAAATTCTAGGAAGTCTGCGGCGAGCGGTATGGATGCTGCAGTGAGTTGGGTTCGGGAGGATGGAGAACCGCCAAGCGAAACAGGGCAGAGATCTCCCCCAAGGTCTGGGCCGCGTATGGGAAATATAAAGGACACGGGCTGTACGAAACATACGGCCCAATTGGAGGAAACCCATAGCTTAATGCTGGATCAGGCCTCGAGGGTCTGCTGCCTCTTAGGGCCCAACTAGAAAAAGCCATCTGGCCAGGAAGGAAAAAAAACAGACTTTACACCTGGAATAAAATTTGATAATTTTCCTATCTTCCTTGCAGGAAAAAAAAGCCTCAAAAAGAAGGGGCAATTCCAACTAGTCAGAATGTGGATTGGCAGCCTCGTATGAGGATGTCGGCCGAGGATGTAGAATCGGATACGGAAGAGTGGGATTTGTTGTCCAACCCGGAAATTGAAGCGTGACTGAGTTCTTAAGCAGTCCAAAAAATTTTCATGTGGTGATTAGCGCGAAAAGAAATAAAAACATTATTAATCATATGAGCTTACAGGATGGACAAACTTTAGAGGGTACCAGGAGAATACATGAGGAGGCGGTGAAATTATTTGAAGGGCTTTTAAAAGGCCTGGAAGAGGGAAATCAGGTACCGGATCTAGAAGGATTTTTTGAAGATAAACTGAATCAGGAGGATAATGAGAATATATCCAGGATACCCTCCGCTTCAGAGATTAAAGAGGCCTTGGAATCGGTTCAAGGAAATAGTGCCCCTAGGAGTGGATGAATTTGGTTCGGAATTTTGCAAATGTACCTGGGATATCACTGGCTAAGATTTAGTTGCGGCTATACAAGCATTTTTTGGACGCACAAGGTATCCAAGGCTTTTCAACTCAAACATTCTTGCCCCCCTAGCTAAAGTAAAGAATCCGGATGATTTCAATAAATTCGTCCAATTAGCCTATGCTCAATTGTCTATAAGGTGGCAGCAAAAGTACTGGTTGGGCAAATATCGAAAATAATAGGCAAACTGATCATTGAGCAGGGGGCATTTATAAAAGGTAGGAGCATCTACGAACATATATCTTTGGCACAAGAGCTTACTCATCGTATAAATAATAAGAAACTGGGTGGAAACATCATGATTAAACTTGACATGGCAAAAGCATACGACAGAGTCAGCTAGGTTTTCTTGGAACAGACGCTCCAAGCGAAGGGTTTTAACCATGAAATGAGAGACATCTTGATGCGATGTGTGAAGGACCAATGGTTCTTTGTGCAGATGAATGGAACAAACTTGGGATTTTTTCCCTCGGGTCAGGGATTGAGGCATGGGGATCCCTTATCTCCATATCTCTTCATCTTAATGCAGGATACCGTGTCTATGATGATTACGCAGGTTGTTCATGAAGGAAAGATCAAGAGTTTTGGTCAACCTCTGGGGATTCCTGTAATCTCGCATCTGATGTACACTGATGGCATCCTATGCTTCCTTAGCGGGGATAGGAGATCAGTTTCCACCTTCATTGGTCTCTTGGAGGAGTATTGTTCCTAGTCAGGACAAAAGGTAAACAAAAGTAAATCGGAACTCTTTCTGTCCAATCAAATTAGGGGTTCGAGGAGAGGTGTTTTGACCAGCATGAGAGGATTCAGAATAAGCACGTTGCCTACAGGTTACCTGGGGGCACCTCTATACACTGGAAGACTACAGAGAGAAACTTTGGAACCACTAATGTCAAAAATTCTGAATAAGATAGCGGGATGGAAAGGAAAGATATTGTTCCAAGCAGGTCGAATAGTTCTGATTAGGCACACCCTATCCAGTGTCCCTATGCATACACTATCTGTCATGAGGATCCCACAATATTGCTTGGATGAGTTACAACGCCGTATGGCTGACTTTCTATTAGGAGATTTAGAAAGAAAAAAGGAAAATGCACTGGATAAGGTGGAAAAAGAAGTACAAAAAGCAATGGCTATGAAACTCTGTTATAAGACGCTCTTCGAATTCAGCCAGTGGGCGAGGTTCTTCAGAGCTAAATATAACAGGAGAGAGCATATTCTTATGAGGGAGGTTCGAAGTGGGGATTCGCGCATGTGGAAGTATGCAATGAGCATGAAAAAAGAAGTGATGGAAAATATTCAAATTATGTTGAGAAAAGGGAATTCATCTTTCTAGTTTGATAAATGGATTGGAGAGGGTCCGGTTTCCCACAAGCTTGCAGTGATGCAAAAATTAAAGATTACTGGATAAGTAATTCGTGGAATGTTGAGCAGATTCGAGAGGCGGTGGGACAAGAGATGTGTGAGAAAATTCAGAGGATAAAAATCCCAACGACACACGTGGAGAGAGGAGAGGAGAGGTCATCTGGTCCCCAACTACAAAAGGAGATTTCAGCCTCAAGTCAGCTATTGAAGTCATTAGGAGGAGGGAACCAACCCAGGAGGGGCTGGAGAAAATCTGGAACAAGGCCATTCCGCCGAAGACGGCTATTTGTGCCTGGAGAGCGTGGCATAAGTGCCTTCTTTTGGACGAAAACATTAGACGTTGGGGCATACAATTTGCCTCCGCGTGTGAATGCTGCGATTAGAGGACAACTGAAACAGAGGACCATATCCTGTGTACAAGTGAGATTGCGATAGCAGTTTGGGGAAGAGCAGAAATATTGTTGGGAATCCCAAGAATGGACTGGCAAACTTGGAAAGGTAGACTTCTCTTCTGGTTCACACATGCAAAGAAGAACACGATGGCAGGAACCCTATCAGGCATCACCCCCATGATCATCACATGGCACCTATGGCTAAGGCGTTGTGGAGCGCAATATGAGGAATCACGGCTCCTAGCAGACCAGATTTGGCGACAGGTACGCATATCTATTAGTGATATTTTCAATTGTGCTAACACTCGAAGTTTTTTGCAGGGGACGGACAGGTACTTATTGGAACGAGCTAGGAATACAGAAGGTGAGGACCCTGAGGAAAGAATAC
>JAOWBN010191951.1:0-10185 GCA_028565015.1 Pinguicula moranensis | reverse complement strand
GCCGCAGTTGTCCACGTCAGCCACACGTTACTGTAGCGGTGACGTGGACCGCTGCTATTGGTCCATTTTTTTTATTTTTTTTTATATTTTTTTTTTGGGTCCAATTTTTTTTTTTTTCGACCGGGTGACGTGGACGACTCCGATTGGTCCAAAATATTTTTTTTTTTTAAATTTTTTTTTTGGTTGGTACAAATTCTAGCCATTTTGCATGTGCTGGTTTATTTTTTGTTCCCCGTGCACTGAGTGCACGGGCAATTACTAGATTTTATACATATAAATATACATAATACATGAATAAAGTTTTCTCTCCGTACACCCCTCGCTATGTTTTCTCTCCGTACACCCCTCACCATGAACAGTAAACTCGCACTGCTTCACCCTCCCTCTCCGATGACTCCAGCGGTGCCTCCCGTTGACGACGTCTAGAACCTCTTAGCCTGCTCCTCCTCTTCCGTGGGGATGCCTTACATACCCGAGAAGGCTCTCAGCAAGCTTTATCCTCACTCCTGTCTCCACCCACTACTCCTCACCGCTCCTTACATCTTCACTCCCCTGTCTCACGAGCTCTTACTATGAGCACCTAGATCATCCCCTAAAATGAGATGAAGCAGTTAAGGCACGTGACTATTAAAGCTGGGATGATCCATTTGACAAAAAATCTCTGAGTTATGTAGCTATGTTGAACTCCCCTCGGCGGCCGGTCCATGAACATCTAGGACCAAGACTCCCTCTGGCTGCTTTGGAAGAAGCTCAAGGCTTAACTTATTTCATATCTAACTTCCCTAATGATTGCCGGATAGAAAAACCGACAGCAATCCTTAATAGGCAAGGTACTATGAAGGAAGTCTCGATTGTACGTAAACTGGAAAGAAATGGCTCCCATTTTGGTTTTGTCCAATTTGCAGAGACCATTGATGTGGATACCAGACTATTTCAGCTCAATAACATCTGGTTTGACTCATACCGAATGCACGGCAATGTGGCAAAATTCTCGAGAGCATCAGTGTTGCCAAAAAAGCTACTAGCTCCTGCCCTTGTTTTTAGATCTAACACGGTACAGATTCCAGTTAACAGTGTAGGGCAAAGGCCTAGGTAGCACCTTCCACTAGCAGAGGTCCCACTCCCCTTCCATATCCTATTTCAAAGCAAGGGATGGACAAACTCTACAATTTGCAACCTCAGATGTAGAGCTTTCCTGGCTGAAGCATAGCTATACTGCACTTTACTCGAGATGGACAGTTGGAGGGACCTTCAATTGGGACTAAAATCTGCCAGCTATATAAACATCATAATCAACCGTATGGGATTTGGGAAGATTCTCGTATGGGTAGAAGAGTATTTGGATCTAAATTTTTTTATAAAAAATGACTCGGTATAGTTTGCAAACTGGGTAGTTGATCTATCTCCTTGGACAGGCTCATTATTAGTGCCATTCCACTTAGAATGTACTGGATAAAAGTGTTTGGGATGCCACTTCAACTACGGAACCATCAAGTTCTAGCAAAGATGGGAGCACAATTGGGTACACTATTTAAAATTGATGATTCCACAATCAATAAGCGCAACCTTGAGGCAGCCCAAATGCTGATCTCGATAGATTGGAATGCAAAAATTATTGTCTCCCTGCCTGTCATAATCAATGATTCATCTTTTATTCTTCACATTTTGGAGCTAAGTGAGACTGAATTTAATGAGCGTTGGTGGTGTGCACCTACTCACGAAGATAACACGGAAACATCTAGTCTACACACTGATGATGAATCTTTACATAAGCTAGCTGCCAGATCCAACCTTCATACTAGTGTACATGATTTGGCTGTAAGTGCTGGTTCAGATGACCTTGTAATCTCACCTAATTGTACTACTCCTAATGGGTCCACCAATTCATGCAAAGGCAAAGAGGTTCTCACAGCTCCTATTGCCCCAATAAGTGCTTCATTTGAGGTATGAAGACCTGGAAAATTGGAATGGAGCCCTCCAACAAAACTATGGTCCACGAGCGGGTTGACCTTAATGAGGAGAGAGTCCTTGAAATTCAGGATGGCCCTGAGCTAGCTGCCATTCAAGAGGTTGATGCCGAATCCTTTGGACCTAAAGATGTCATAGCTACTCTGAGAGATGAGGTTAAGATAGCAGATGTATGCCATGAGTGCTTTAAATCTCCCTTACCAAGTGTTGTCAAAGCCCTTTCAGAAATAGGTAGTCCTCTTCCCATAGAGGTAGATAAATCCACCCAGGAAGGCTCCCAAGGCGCCATAGAACTCAAGCAATTGGAAGGCCACCAGCTATTACCACCCATCATTGATGTACCTGGCATTCAGACTATTTCTACTGAGGATTTCCCACCACTTTGTGCTATCATACACGGTGAGGTTGCCACACCAAAGAAAGTGGTAGTGAAGAAAAGAAAAAGGAAGTGGCCCAAAAGCAAGGAGCCAAACAAGAAAAGAGACTAGTACAACCAGAGAAAAAGATCTAACAGTCTTAGAGGATTGGATAGGCCACTTAGCTGTCCAGTAAAGAACTTCAACTATACAGAATTTGTCTTTTGAGCAACTAGGGCGGAAGCTGACCAAACTATAGAGATTGGTAAACTTTTGGGCCTAACATATGATCCTGACTCTCAACAAACAAGGGAGATACTTATCAATATTAACTATCACAACATCAAGTTAGCAAGAACAGAAGGCCTCGAGGTGCCACAGGGTTATGAAGCTCCAACTTGTTAATGTAGGTTATCACCTACAATGTCAGAGGCCTTTGTGGCCAAGGGAGGAATAAGAGAGTAAAAGATCTCATCCTAACACTACAACCTGACTTTGTGAGCCTAAAAGAGACTAAAATGGATCATATTGACATAAAACTTTGTCAATATCTATGTTATGATGACAATTTTGATTGGATATTCAAGGGATCTATAAAGCAATCAAGTGGTTTATTATGTATCTGGAATAATGTTGGCTTTAGCAGACACAACATCATTTATGGGAATGGTTTTATATGTGCCTTTGGGACATGGTATAAAGAGACAATCACATCTCATATGTTGAATATCTATGGCTCAAGTGATTTGGGTGCAAGAGAGAACCAATGGAAGCAAATTCTAGACATTCATCAAGGAAGGATGAAGAAAAATGGTGTCTCATGGACGATTTCACTGCAATACTAGAATCATTAGAAAGGAAAGGCACATCCCTGCGCTCTATGGATCATGAGATCAATGCTTTTAAGGCCTTTGTCAATGGGATGTTACTGCAAGACTTCAAAATGGAAAGAAGAAAATTTACATGACACCACGAGTAGGCTTGATAGGTTCCTTGTGAATGATAACTGGTTGGGAGAAGAAAATCTTGGACACAAACTGGCCTTGACAGAGATGATTTCGACCATTGCATGTGTCCCTCTGCTGCAATTTTGAAAATTGAGGTCCTAAACCTTTTAGAGTCCTTGACTGCTGGCTTGATAATGAAGACTTCAATTTTGTAGTTGAAAACCTCTGTTCAAGTATAAATTTTGTGGGTTATGCTAGCACAGATTTAAGATCAAGATCAAAGAACTAAGGGCATGTATCAAAAACTGGAATAAGATGGTTCCAAGAAGGTCTTTAGCTCAAAGAAAACAACTGATATAACAAATTGCTGAACTTGAACTTCAGGTCGAACAAAGCTCTATGCTTCAGCATAATGAATCTGGCCAGCAACTACTTCAGAACAAAAGGGATAATCTGCAGGTGCTAACAAAAAACATGGACAACTTATTTTTTCAAAAATTAATGATCAATTGGATCAAGCAAGGGGATGCAAATACAACCTAATAAGGAATACCATCCAGGGCATATGTGATGGAAACACCTGACTGGAAAATCCTGAATTTGTCAAGGAATGCTTTAGACAACACTTTGAGGAATGATTCTCTGAAGTGTAGTGGTGCATACCAAAGATAACATTAGCTTTCAAAATTTCTTACAATTGACCAAGGAACAACTTGTGCGGCCCTTCTCAAAAATAGAGATAATGGCTGCAATTCAAGATTGTGGCAGTGAAAAGCGCCCGGGGCCTGATGGCCTAAATTTCAAATTCTTCAAACACTTTCTTCACCTCTTTAAATCTGACATTCTGCAATTGCTTCTTGAACTGTACAGGAACTACAGATGGCTAGGGGGAGTAATGCTGCCCACATCTCATTGTTAGACAAGCCAGTCAATCCTCAGCATGTACATGACTTTAGACCTATAACTCTAATTGGAGATATATCAAAAATATCTCCAAGGTACTAGAGAAGAGGCTTAGCCCTATTATGAATGAGATCACAGCTCCTAATCAGATGGCATTCATCAAGGGCTGGAAACTCCTGGATGGTGTCCTCATTGCCAATGAAGCAGTGGATGAGCTGAAGAAACTAATCAAACAGGCCATCATCTTCAAAGTAGACTTTGAAAAGGCCTTTGACACGGGTAATTGGATCTACTTGTAGGAGTTCATGGCCCAAATGGGGTTCCCTAAGAGCTGGATCTGGTGGGTAAAAGAATTGTTAGAATCCTCCTCTATCCTCATTTATGGCAGCCCTACCAAAGAATTTTACCCGCAAAGAGGTTTATGCTGCTGAAGGTCCCTTGGTTCTAATTAACTAGGCAGTGAGCCTAAACATGTTTAAGGGGATGGTAATAGGTAGAGACAATATCTACCTCTCCCATTTGCAGTTTGTAGACGACACACTGTTATTTGGTCAAGAAAACTGGAATACAATAAGAATCCTAAAATCCATCCTCCTCAACTTTGAGATCCCTTCAGGGCTGCGTATTAACTATTCCAAGAGCTGTCTACTGGGGATTAATTTGCATCAGTCTACACTTGATGAGGTGGCTGCTTACTTGGGTTGCAAAACTAGTTCACTCCCCTTTAGGTACCTCAGCCTTCTCGTAGGATCCAATCCAACAAGGTTTTCTACATGGCAGCCTGTTGTGGATAAATTCAGCAAAGCTATGAACTCATGGGATCACATATATCTATCCTCTGGTGGTAAGTTAGTACTCATGAACTCTGTCCTCAATGCCCTGCCCTCTTACTTCTTTGCATTCATGAAAGCACCATGTACCGTTATTCAGAAACTAGCCAAAATCCAGAGGTCCTTCTTCTGGAATAGTTGTAAGGACCATAGAAAAATATGCTGGATTTCCTGGAATAAAGTAACTACTCCAGTGGAAAATGGTGGTCTAGGAGTCCACTGCCTGGAGGCCTTTAATGCAGCTTTATTGGGAAAATGGGGTGAACGTCTGCTTTCAGGTGGCACTGATTTGGCAATGCAGGTACTACGCTCTAAATACGGCTCTAAAGGTGGCTTATCTGTGGGAGGACTGTTAGAACCCTCCACATTATTTCCAACCAGGAGTCTACATAGCTTAAGAAAGGGCAGTGCTTATGCATCCAAATGGTGGAATAACATTCAAGAGACTCTAAGCTCAAACTGTTTTAGTCACCATGTCAGGTTACAAGAAAGATTAGGTGCAACTATAAGATTTTGGACTTACATATAGCATCATAACATCTCAATAGCTTAACATTTTCAAAGATTATTTAGGGTTACTCAGCACAAAAAAGCACTCATAACAGATTTGGGATGGTAGATTCAAATACCTGGCACTGGTCTTGGACATGTAGGATAACACTAAGAGATTATGAACTTCAAGACTTAACTAACTTACATCTTCTTCTGCATGATGCTTGTCTATCAGAGTCTCATAGGGACAAATATTACTTTGACACTAATAAAGAAGGAAAATACACAGTGAATAAGTCTTATTACAGGATCATAGCCGAATACAATTCTTTTTACTCTCTACAGGAAGCAGAAGCTCTTAGCAACTTATGAAATGACATGGAACCAAAGAAAGTCACCATCTTTGTATAGAAACTCCTTCCAGATTCATTACAAACAAAGGGTGCACTACATCGGAGACATATCATACCACCTGATCAAGATATAAGTTGGTCAATCTGTCATACTAGTAATGAATCTGTAGAGCATATATTTCAGAATTGTGTTCTTGTGTTGCAGATATGGACAGTGATAAAAGGAATGGCTATCTACCCCCGAGATTGATCAGATGCAGGACGCACATGCTCCTTACATTCTAGCATTTACATTAGCAAAACCTGCACAGATCAATATGGTAACCTGAAAGTTTATCTAGACAGCCATGGTATGGCTTGTATGGAAGGCTAAAAACTTGAATTTCTTTCAAGCTAGAGACCCCAGCTACACGAGCATTGTAGCAAATATCCAAAGGACATCATGGCCGTGGATTACATCTAACAGACACGACCAATCATGGCCATACTCACTCACGGATTGGCAGATTAATCCACTGTGTTGCATTACTTTTTAAGCAATGCTTCTGGGTGATCTCTGTTGTTTTTGGTCTGGTCTTTCACTGATCACGGATATTTTCCTCTTTGATATCACTTTGTCTCTTTTGATATAATGGCTTTTCTAACATTTACCAAGGTTAGTCTATGAAGCAGGAGCACCCAGTAGAACCAAATCCTTAGGGGGGAAGTCTTGTACTGCTAACACAATTAAGATGAACAATCTGTGGCTCAAGGAGCTAGCACGAGAAGACGAACACATGAAGACCAAACTGTAAATATTCTATGCCTCTCCATCCTTGTTATTGTGCTACTTTATTCTCTTCCCGTTTCTCTACGGTACAGGTTAGGGAGATGTTTCAGCATTCAAATTGCACTATGTTATCAACTAATCAAATCTCCACAGCAGAAAATCTTCATTGCACTATGCCTCTCTTTACCAAACCACAACCAAGGAAAACTGTCTAAAACATCAGGTTAGCAAGGATACCACTTCATAGCATCTGATATCTAAAGATCAACTCCATTGTGGATCAACTCAGATGTGTGTACATATTGGCCTTCAGCATAATGAGGCCTAGGAAGATCTAGCTGGGATCACTGACACTCATGTGATCACTCACATTCATGTGATCTGTACACTGCTTAGTTAGGTTCTGCTAGTTTATTTTCTTTTTTTTTTGATTTGATATGTGTGTTTTCTCGGAGTCCCGTCCCTTCTGTCATTATTGGGATAGTTCACCAAACTTAACCGAGATGTGTACCAATATATCCCTACAATGAGAATTGATAATGTGACAGACATGACATTTTTCTTTGGTGAAGAGCAGATGATGGCAATGATTTGAGTTGTTTCGTGATCTACTATGACGATAGGTGAACCATGTACCAGATCACCCTTAGCTATACTAGAAGGGGGTATGAGGATAAGGCAGGATACCAGATCATTTTCAAAGATTCTATCTCGTGGATACCTACTAGGGTACAATTTATCAGCTATATTATGTGCAACTAAGTGGTGAAGTCAGTACCCTATATCTCCACTCTAAGTAAAGTTATCAGCTATATTATGTGCAACTTAAACTGAAAAATATCAAAAACAGTCTCATTATCTTATTATGTTATTTATGTTAATGTTCAGTTAGTAGTTTGACAATCCAGCAACTTAACATTTGTCCAAATTGTGTAAAACTTGCTACTTTTGTTGCTTATCAACGTATAGTCCTCTTGGTTCGACACTCATTCTCATTACTCTATTACTTGTTCAATTTTGTGTACTTACAAATACGCCAACAAGTTTTTGGCGCCGTTGCCTAGGATTGTTAGCTTTGATAATATAAATACCAAGTGAGTTTTTAGCTAGATTCGACTTTCTATTTCAGTTATTTTACTTGCATTTCGTTTGTTTTTTGTAGGTTGTGCATGAACCTCTCTAAAGGTGAAACTTCAAGTTTGGGAAACCCTGAGATCGAATGGACTTTCCAAGTAAGAAGGAGAGCTCAAAGAGATGTGCAGAGACAATAAAGAAATATGACAGATGTTGGTGATTTAGCCGTAGCACCAATTGAGGACGATAGACCTATTGAGAAGGAAGCCCCATCCATTTGGAGGCCTACCATCCAATCCAATAATTTTGAGTTGAAGCCAGCGACAGTTTAGTTATTGCAACAACATTCTACATATGGTGGCTCATAGACTGAAGACCCAAACTTGCACATACATGGATTTGTGGAAATTTGAAACACTTTGAAGTATGCAGGTGTAATGCTTGAGGCCATCCGGCTTAGGATGTTTCCTTTTTCACTTTGAGATAAAGCTAGGAGGTGGTTGTAGTCACTGTCATCAGATTCCATACTGATGTGGGATGATTTGATGAAATAATTCTCGATATAATTTTTTTCACCATCAATGACTGCAAGGATTTTAAGTGATATTGCGTCCTTCAAACAACGTGACATGGATACTCTGTATGAAGCATGGTAGAGATTTAAGGACCTCTAGAGAAGTTGTCAAACCATGGTTTTCCGCAATGGAGGAAAATTCAAGCACTTTACAATGGTGTGGAGAGTACAACAAGGATAATTTGCGTAGATTATAAAGTCTTGAATAAGGCTACAAAAAAAGATCACTATCCGCTACTGTTTATTGATCATATGTTGGATAAACTTGTGGGGCAAAAATTCTATTGTTACCTTGATGGTTACTTAGGATATAATCATATTTGTATTGCCCCAGCGGATCAAGACAAGACAACATTTACATGCCCTTATGGTACCTTAGCCTTCCACTGCATGCCCTTCGGGTTATGCAATGCCCCAGCCACTTTTTAAAGATGCATGATGGCCATATTCTCACATATGGTGGAATGCATCATTGAGGTATTCATGGATGATTTCTCCGTAGTTGGATCTTCATTTGAGGGATGCTTATGTAATATAAAAAAGATTTTGGCGAGGTGTGAAGACACCAACTTAGTCTTGAACTGTGAAAAATATTACTTTATGGTGCACGAGGAAATTGTTATAGGACACAAAGTGTCAAGTTTGGGGATACAAGTGGATATAGCCAAGATCGAGGTAGTAGCCCGGCTACACCCACCTGTGTCTGTGAAGAAACTAAGAAGTTTTATCTTAGGTCACACATACTTTTACCACAAATTCATTAAAGATTTTTCTCTCAGATTTCCCAACCATTATGCAAACTTCTTGAAAAGGATGCACCGTTTAATTTTGATAATAAATGCTTGGAAGCTTTCAAATTTTTGAAGGAAAAAACTTACAACAACCCAAATCATTGATGCACCAAATTGGGAGATGCCCTTTGAAATGACATGTGATGCCAATGACTATGCAATGGGAGCTGTGTTGGAACAACGAAAAGACAAAATCTTTTACACCATTTATTATGCAAGACGAAGGATGAATGTGCCTAACTCAACTATGCCAAAATAGAGAAAGAACTTTTGGCAATAATATTTGCAACAAGTTCAAGCCATATATCCTCGGAAGCAAGGTTGTGGTGTACACGGATCACTCTACAATCAAACATCTCATGTTTAAAAATGATGCAAAACTTCGGTTAATTCATTGGGTTTTGTTGCTGCAAGAATTTGATGTGAACATCAAAGATAAGAAAGGCTCTAAAAACTTGGTGGCAAATCACTTATATCAATAGGAAGGCCATGGTGTAACTGAAATGGACAAACTCCCTATTCATTACAATTTCTAAGATGAAAGATTACTGGAAGTACAAGCAAGCAAGGAACCATGGTATGCTGATTATGTGAATTATATTGCTTGTAAGGTAATTCCCCCAGAATTATCTTACCAACAATAAAAGAGATATAGGGTATATTGTACTATTTTTTCTATCAATGATAGTCATCTAGTCTCCGTCTAGTCACTGCAAATAGTCTCTAGTTTCTCTGGTTTGTATTTCGATTTTCTTGTTCTTGTAAATACTATATTGTATTATTTTTTCTATCAATGAATTTTGGCTAACCAAAAAAACAAAAAAAAAGAGATTTTTCTATCAAGTTAAGTTTTTCCTCTAGGATGAACCCGTCTTGTACAAATTCTGCTCTGACCAAGTCATTCAAAAATGCGTCCTTGAGGAAGAAATGAGCTCTATCCTAAACCATTGTCGTTCATTCGAATGTGGAGGTCATTTTGGAGGAAACCGCACAACAGCAAAAATACTCCAATGTGGCTTTTATTGGCCATCACTATTTAAGGATGCTCAATCTTGGTGAAAAGCAGGTGAAGGCGATGAACTCTATGCTGAGATGCTTGTGCATTCAGGACGTTAGGGGAGCCATGTT
>JAOWBN010191940.1:0-15639 GCA_028565015.1 Pinguicula moranensis | reverse complement strand
CATTTCCAGGTTTAACTTTGAACCCGCTGTCTTAACACTTTAACCTTATTTTTTGTAGCATGTAAATGGTCAATGGCTTCTAAATGAGGATAGTCATAACAGACTTAAAAAAAAGGACTTCAATGCACACTCATTCAAGGATCTATGATGAGAGAAAAATGCAGCTAACTCTAGAACGTGTATCTACTGTTCAACTCTTTTGTAGAACACCCGCACAGATTATTATTAGAATAGGTAAAATGATTGGTACAAAAAATCTTCGTGTATTTCTTGTATGCTACCGTAAGTTATGTAGTCATATACCTTTATATTTAATGATGGTGGTTGAGGAGATTTCAGATCTTGTATAAGGAAAAATTGATATTTTCCTCTTTAACAAAGACAAGATCTGAAATCTCCGCTCATGATTTTAACACTACTCCTCAAGTTGGATTGGGGAATCTACAATTCCTAACTTGTGTAGTCCTTTGATGAAGGCATGACTTGTAATTGCTTTGGTCAGAATATCTATTAATTGATCTTCTGATCGGACGAATGGTAGGCTTACAATCTTCTCTTTGATTTTCTCCTTGATGAAGTGCCGATCTACCTCAACATGTTTGGTCCGATTATGTTGTACTGGATTCTCTGATATGCTAATAGCTGCCCGATTGTCACACCTCAACTGACAAGTTCCTGGAATTGAGTGTCCTATCTCTGCCAGAAGTTTCCGTAGCCATAGCATTTCAGTTAGTCCTCTAGCAATTCCTTGAAACTCAGCCTCTGCACTAGATAGGGCCACAACTTTCTGTATTTTGCTTTTCCATGTTACCAGGTTTCCGCCTACAGTCATAAAATATCCATCTGTTGATATTCTGTCTATAGGATTACCTGCCCAATCTGCATTGGTGTATCCGTGAATCTCTATATATCAATTTTTCTTAAACTGAATTCCCTTTTTTGGAGTATGTTTTAGATAACGAACAACCCTAAGTGCAGCTTCCATATGATCTTCCTGTGGACAGTGCATGAATTGACTAATGACCCCTACAACATATGCTATGTCAGGTCGGGTGTGAGCAAGACATCAGTTTTCCAACTAACTGTTGGTATCTTTCTTTGTCGGCTAAAGGAGCTCCTTCAACTATCTGCAATTTGGTGTTTAGTATTGTGGGTATATCAGCGGGTTTGCAGTCCATGAGCCCTATATCGGCTAGAAGATCAAGAATATACTTATGTTGTGATATGAAGATTCCACATTGTGATCTTTGAACTTCTATCCCCAAAAAATATTTTAACTCTCCCAATTCCTTCATCTCAAATTCTCTGAATGGGTTCTTTCGGAGTTCCGCCATTTCTGTTGTGTTACTTCCTCTGATTATTAGATCATGGATATATATGATCAGACAGGTCATTAACATTCCTTTCCTTTTGAGAAATAGTGTATGATCAGAGTTACTCTATTTGTACCCATATTTCTTCATAACCATGGTGAAGCGTCCAAACCATGCCCGTGATAACTGCTTCAATCCATATAGTGCCTTTTTCAGTCTGCATGCCTCTTTTGGTTGGAACATTTTTGAGAACCCTGGTGGTGCTAACATATATACCTCTTCTTTCAGATTTTCGTGTAAGAATGCATTTTTCACGTCAAATTGATGGAGTGGCCAATCCTGATTAGCTGCTACTGAGAACAAGACTCGGATAGTATTAGTTTTTGCAACTGTTGAGAATCTTTCAGAATAATCTACTCCATAAGTTTGAGTGCTACAAGTCTTGCCTTGTATCTCTCAATTGTCCCATAAGCTTTGTGAAACTGTAAATACCCAGCTACAACCGACTATTTTCTTTCCTGTGGGTAACTCACATTTTTCCCATGTATCATTTTTCCTCAGGGCCTCCATTTAATCATCAATTGCTTTTAGCCACTTCGGATTTTGTTGAGCCTCCTGTACATTTGTTGGTATGGTGACTTTTGGATGTTTTGGCTGTCTCTCCTTTACCAGGTGAGCTACCGTGTATCTGGACTCTGGAGGACTTTGGCTGGTATTCAGGTTCATATCTGTTCGTCGTAATCCCTCGAGTACTTTTGGGAGGCAATATATATCGTCCATATGGCTCAAAATATTCAATTTTCCAGGAAATTGCAGTTCATGGTAGTATAGATATGATTGGTAATAGGTTCAAAATACCTATACCCCTTTTTGTTGACGCCATACCTTACAAACACACTTAACAGCACATGGATCTAGCTTGATTTGGTTAACTCGGGGAATGTGGACAAAAACTGAACACCCAAAAATACGAGGTGCTAAGGTTAGAACAGAGGGCATCGAAATATATGTAGCAAGTGTTTGGAATGGTGTACGGAGATCTAAGATTTTGGTAGGAAGACGATTTATGAGATAAATGATAGTAGCGATGGCTTTCGGCCAAATAGTGTGGAGAACATGTACTTCAACAATAATAGCCCGTGTCATTTCCAAAATAATTCTATTTTTTCTCTTAGAGATGCCATTTCGTTCTGGTGTATGAGAGCAGGTAGTTTGATGGATAATCCCATACTGGAGACAGAAGGAGTTCATAGAATGGTTCACAAATTCCCCCCATTATCAGAGCAAAGAACCCGGATTTTGGTTCAAAACTAGGTATCAATCATGGCACAAAAATTAGCGAATTTTTTGAAGACCTCGGTTTTAGTTTTCAAGAAATACACCCAAGTCATCCTGATACAATCACCAATAAATAAGAGAAAGTAGCAGAAAATACTTGTGCCAGAGTAAGGGGTTGGGCCCCATACATCATAATGAACAATGGAAAATGGTTCAAGAGTACCCGTATTGTTTGATAAAAAGATTGGCGAAATGATTGCTGATTTTTCATAAAATTCGGGAATAAAAGTTTAAAATAACCAGTAGTGGGATGACTCAGTCATCAGTGCCACAACCAAGCTTGCCAATAAGTGGTCCCATGAGTAAGCATTGTTGTTCCTTGGCGAGTCACCTCATCTATATAGTATAGTCCCCCTTGCTCAGTCACACCTAATGATCACCTCGTCCGAATATCTTGTAACAAACAAAATGTAGGATACATTAGTACTGTACAGTTTAATTCTTTGGTCACATGACTGATAGATAGTAATTTGCAGGATAGAGCATGAACAAATAAGCAATTTTTTAGTTTTAAGGTTGGAGAGAGCTCAATTGTTCATGCGCCCTGTACTGAAGTCATGCCACCATTAGCGGTCTGGATTCGGGTTCTTCGAGGAGTACTGGTCGAGATAAGGTCCGACTGATCGTTGGTCATGGTGTCTGTGGCTCCGCAATCAAATAACCATCGGGTCGGGACTGTTGGTGTGGACTCCTGGACAGAAAAAAATGAGGGCTCAGTCGGTCTGAAACAGCCAGGTGGAAAAAATTGGAAGGTTTGTTTTTCTGGTAATTGTGGAGAATATTTTGATCCTGAAGGGTGATTTTGCAATTTAGTAACTGAACAGGGGCCCCGAATTGAATTTAGGGAAACAAAGAGGTGTCCCCGCAATTTTGGAGGATTTGTGGGCTGCTAAGAAAACATTTTTTTTTTGTGACAATTCAGACAAGTTTCGGGGTGTATTAGAAATTGAGGTAAGTGGTGAGGGTCTTTTTGAGAATTTGAGAAATCTGGGAGGGGGGGTATTTCGAGGGTTATTAAATCTATGGGGCAAAATCCTGATTTTTTCCTGCTTCGTCCAGTTGGGGCATCGATTTAATTCGACTGGACAAAGACTTGATTTTTTGCCACTGTGTCCTGCTGGAGCACACTTATTTCGTCGGTTCAATTTGATTGGCTAGCGGCTCCTTGATTCTGCATCGGTAGTTTCTCGAGCAGAGCTATTTTTTGGTTCCGAGGCAACTCCTTGATTCCAAGCGATGACTCCTCGGTTCCAGGTGACTCGATCAAGACTCTCTCTCACGTTCGAGATACTTCCTCGATTGATAGGATCTGTCTCGGTCAAATTCTCTCTACTCCTCTTTGGCTCTTTTCCTGAAAAAATATGAGAACAAAGAGAAAACTCTATGTTTTTCATACCTTTCTGGGCTTCCTCCGTCGGTTTCTTCTTTTGCCACAGCCACAACGCCAAATCCAGGCGTTCAGTGAGCCCAATCACCGCCGTGATTACTGGTGGCAACCGAGTTTTCGATGGCGGTGGCCATGGTGCCTCCCCCTCTCGTCTTGTTATTAGTTCCTTTATTGGGATACCCTACTTTCCGGTAGCATTTCTCCATTGGATGCCCTTTTTCCATATTCTTTGCATTGTAAACGGGTCGGGATATCCGACCCTTCGGTAGCATGCCTCAGTTGCATGTCCAGTTTTCCCGCATTCTGGGCACAAGATTTTAGATTTTTCTTTTCCATATATCGGAAGGATGATTTTACCGAGTAATTGGCGGATTCTGACTGACCTTTTGCAACGAAACTACTGCCAAGTCCCTGGGATGTGTCGCCGTTATCGTGGTTAGCTGGATTTAATATATCCAGGCGCGCGACTTCATGGTGGATAACAGCATAGACTGCTTCCACTGAGGAAAGAGGGTTAGATTTCAGAAGGACTCGTTTGACTGTGTCATACTCTTCATGTATCACAGTCGAAAATTGAAAGAGTCGCGTCTCTTGTTTTAGCCGACTAAATGTCACAATATCTAGTGGAGAAGTCATTGGGTTGGGTTGCCTCAGATCGATTTCTTGCCAGATTCACTGCAATGTACTGTAAGAGTTCTCAATTGTTCTGTCTCATTGTTATTGTCTGTTTCCTTTGACCATAAGGTCAAATATCTGTAGTGAGTCTCCTCCGCTGTTGTAGTTAGTTGCAAGTCCTTCCCACAGTTCCTGTGCATTTGGGTACTCTGCAAAATTATTTACAAGGTTCCTTGCAATGGCATCAGGATCCACGAACACGGTGAGATCCATTTCCTCCAACTTTGGAAACTGTGGATCTTGAGGATCTGGTGGTGGTGGTTTTCCGGTGATATGATTTAGTCGTCCCTTTCCGCCAATCGCCACCTTCATCAGCCATGACCTCAACGGATAGTTATGGTCATTGAATTTGATGGTCATCGAGATGGTTTGATTGCCTTCGGGAACGGTCATTTGTTTGAGAAGTTGGGCGATTTGATCCGATAGGTCGCCCGAGGCTTGGCTAGTTGCCGCCCGGGCGATCTGTTGGTTCTTGTCGTCTCCTTTCATGATTCGTTCAGAGAAAAAATGATAGATGATGAATCCTTGGATTGAACCATAGGCTTTGATACCATATTAGAATAGGTAAAACAATTGGTACCAAAAATCTATTGTATTTCTTGTATGCTTTACACTAAGTTATATAGCCATATGCCTTTACATTTAATACTGATGGTTGATGAGATTTGGGATCTTGTAGAAGGAAAAATTGATATTTTCCTCTTTTACAAAGATAAGATCCGAAATCTCCGCTCATGATAGAGACAGGTAAATGTGTGCGTACAAATGGGTTAGGCACGACACGCACGGAAAAAATGTGCAAACGTGCGTGCGTGCGTGCCATTTTTTTTCCCAGAAAACGTGCGTGTAATACCCGTCTGTTTTACAGAACGTACACGAGTTAGACTTGAAAATCCAGCCGCAAACCGTGCGGGTTGGCATGCGGTGTAGCCCACACCTGATTTTTTTTTTAAATTACACTATTATTTTTATTAAATATTAAAAATAAATTAAAAAAATAGAAAATGTGGAAACGTGCATGATAAATTTGCACGCGGGTTGACCCGGCCCGGTACATACGTTTAAAAATGTGCATTTTTTGGCACATTGTGCGGTGCGTGCCGGGTGATTCTAACAATTATTAGAAGCGGACAGCTATATGAAGTATCAACATCAAGATCCGACAATGCAATAGATTTTCATCCATTAATAGAGCCTCTAGGGTAATTTGACAACATAAAATAGTTCAAATTACAAAAGTAAAACTTTGCCGGAATTTTCCAATAACAATTTTTTCCATTAATGAATCAAAACCGCAGTATACCGAGAGTAAGCCTGGGCATTTGGAAACAGAAATTTTCGATCCGATCCGAAATTATTTCGAAAATGGAAGTAATTTCGGAATTGATTCATATTTTATTTCGGAATTCGAAATTTGAAAATTCGGAATTCAGTTCGGGATTCGAAAATTCGGAAGTTCCGAAGAATAATAAAAATTAATAAAAATATATTTTTGGAATTTAAAATATTTCGGAGAACTCGAAACAATATTTTGGAGATTCGGTTTTTTCTAAAAAAAAGTTCGAAAATTAAAAAATTCACCCTATATTTTCAACCCTATTCGAAATATAATTCGGAATTGAAATCATATTCAAATTCAAAATCGGAATTTAAAATTTTGGATTAGAATTTGAAATTTGGAAAAATTTGAAAATTGGAGATTCCAAATTTTAAATTTTAAATTCCGAATGCCCAATCACCGGGAGAAAGAAAAACCTACCGCCGATGAAAATATGGGTCTTTCCTTAAATTTCAGCTGCTACACACATCAGCGGCCAGAAACTTGCAACCTTATGATTTCTGACCAATTAAAACGGTAGGACATGACCGCCCTCGATAATGAGTTACAAGCGAATGAGAGAATCTGCTGCTTTCTTTTTGGGAGTGTAAAGTAAAGTTACAAAGCACGAAAGACAGTTTAAACTTTAAAGCGTCCCTGGGATTTTCTCTCCCTGTTTCGTGAGAAGAAGGGCAATATTGTCTTTCCATCAATTATTCAGTTCAATAAAGATAAAGGCAGCACGCCTCGAATCAAGTGATTGGCATCGGCCGTCCAGTCAAGGATCGATAATCCTTGACTACTACTGTACTACCTATCGATCTTTTAAACAATTGAATAAAATCTCCACTTTGGGAAAAGAAAGACCACTTGTGAAGTTTGAACAACCTTAAAATGAAATCCAAACGTTACGAACAACATTTCGGACCAAGGAAAAACATCCACTCATGACTCAATCAAATTCAAAATATCAATGACGATTCACGCCACCCTTTGGAGATCAAAGTTTTCAAAGATTTCATCACCATCCCATCCACCTCAATGTCACCTGCAAGTGGAGGACAGATTGTCAACTTTTTTGATCGAAACGCAATCATAAGGAGATGAGTGAACAATAGATTAATTAAAAAATAAAATCCATACTACAAATCGAAGAAAAAAACTGAAAAACGACCTGGGGAAAATTGTTACTTCCTGCTCAGTTGCAGAATCCAAATACAACACACCAACAACAGGGAAAGAACACCGCAAAAATGCTGAAAGCTTCTCCTTCTTCTCCTTCTATTTCTTTTGATCTTCGATGCCCAAACAAAAACCAATATTTTCCAATTGAGTATGAAGATTAGTGTAGAGCTTTTCTGAAATGGGAATGGTACCTTAGGAGCTCTCCAGCTTTTTCTCAAGCGAAAACTCTGGACTATCCCGAGTAATTTGAGCTTTAAGGATTTGGGTTTCCTGGGAAAAGAGGATTCGGGTTCAGATTTGATTTCCAAAAGATAGGAAGGGATCTTGAGCTGGATCGAGAACTCGAAAAATTTGCAAACGGGCAAAACTTTTGAAACCTTGAATTCGAAATCGCACTTCTTAGCCTTCACCCGGAAGCTCAGAGTCCACGGCTGATGCAGGTACAGGTGCGCCATCCGCGATGGGACCCAGCTAGGCCCCGCCGGCAGCCGCTACAGCAATGAGGGCTGGCCAGAAATTGCCGGTTGTAAAGCCAAAGTCGGGCCAGATTTGATATGGTGGACGAAGTAATAAGCCCAAAGTTGTAATGGGCTTTAAATAACGTTTGGTCATAAAGGTCTGTTCCGGTAAAGCAGTTTCAGATTCGAAATAAATAAAATTTTATTTTTAAAAAGACTTCCATGAAAGTTACTCTTTTAGTTTAGAATAGCTTTTTGGACATTTTTATAAGCTTTATTTTTGCAACACACTCTAAATGCCATAATAAACTAATTTTTATTGATTCGTCTACATTTTTAACACTTTCAAACCGTACAAGCTAATCACAATTAGATGACGGCAAATGGTCGTGCCAGGTCGACCCAGCCTGCTATGGTGGTCCGGCATGGTCCATTTATCAATCATGCCTAGCAGACCCATCATGCCTATTTATATTTTATTTTTATTAATTTTAATTTATTTTTATTACCTTTTATTAAGTTATTTTTATAGTATTAAATCATAGAAAAAATGAGTATGATCATTTCGGACCGCCTATGGTGCCTAGATATGAAGCACATCCCAGCCTGCTACCGTAACGAGTTGACCCAACCCAATTCATTTTATATAAGCCCAGATGACTACCTCTATTCACAATACAATAGACGCTTATTATTTTTGCAATAACACAACTATTATTACAAGGAGCACATGTTGGCCTACAAGAGAAGAGACTATTTGGCCAACACAGGCGGAGGCATGGTTTTCCTGAGATTTTTTTTTTAAATATATGTAGTTTATTTTTATTTTGCAGTTTGGTTCCCACCAGAATATTGTAATTATATTTATTTGGTTCGTTTAGATAAGTTGGTAGAGTGCAAGATTTTTAATCTTGTGGTCATGGGTTCGATCTTCCTAGTGCTTTATCAATTTTATTTTTTCTAAACCAAAAGTCTAGAGTGCCAATCACTACACCATAGAACTTTGATGTTATTTTGTCAATTTTAATAGACATTTGTATTCATATTTTGTTCGAATAGCTTTTTAAATATCTTTTAGTATAATTATTTTTTACAGTTTACTATTTTATTGGATTGATGGTCAACCAAATTGGTTGATTCGATTTGTTTTGACAATTCTAGTTTTTTTATTATATTTTTTTAAGGTTCTTTAATATAATTCCAATAGGTTGATTTGCCTTATTTTGACTCTTCCAGTTTCTACCGCAGCATCTGTACGTGTACAATCGACTGGATCAGATCCGACCCGACACACTTTGCTCCAACCGAAAACATTTGCCTCCCCCCACTTAATTTTCTGGCTTTGCCCCTGGGCAGGAGGAGGAGCGGGGTCGTCCTTCCTTATGTACTCGATGCAGGGGTAAAAGAATCAGAAACCTTACGCATTCAAATATGGCTTCTGCTTCCGGAGGAGGAGGAGTCAACAACAAACAATTACTGGTAACACATGAGATTCTTAATTGTTGTTGTTGTTGAACATGCCATGCTTGGATTTATCTTAACCGTGTAATTTGAAGCATGGATTTGAGTCATGCAGATAGAAGAGAAGTATCTAGTTTATGTGAGAAAAGGAAAGATTGTAATTTCACAAATTACGGATAGGATTTAAAGTTTTCCTAAATTGTAAATGTTAAGAATCAAATTATATGATTCTTACCATACCTATCCCTTCTAATTTCCTATATCTACCCCCTATGAATGTAAATCTATACACAATTCAACGAAGAAAAGTTTTCTACTCCATTCTACACCTACTTCCGCTATCATAGTATTGGAGCAAGGTATCCTTGAAACCGATATAATGCTCTTCATCTACCTCACTGTGTCTCACAATGACACCATAGGGACATCAATTTGATATAATGGTACTAAGGTCATGGCGGTGTAAGATACCAAAGGAAAATCAATCCAATTAGCCAACATTCTCTGAAGCCAATAGACAATCAGTCCACAGTAAAAATAAGTGTCAAATCGACAACCCACAACTATTCGACTTGGTCGCGGCTGATGAAAGTCGCAATTGGTGGCAGAGATCACCTCAACAACTTGACGGGAGACCCCCCACCCCCCAACCCCACCAAACCAGAAGAAAAAGAATACCCCCAATGGGAGGCTGATGATCTCACGGTATGTTCGTGGATCTTGGATTCACTGGACAAGGATCTCATCAGTCGATTTGCGGAGTATTTGAGTGCTAAAAATTTATGGAATGGATTGGATATTACTTTCAATAGCGGATAGAATGCTCTTCACATCTTTGATCTAACCATTCAGGCGAATCGAAAGCAACAAGGGGAAAGAACACTAGAAATATCTATAGTACGCTCAAGCCTATGTGGAGGAAAATTGACAGGCGAGATCTGAATCCTATGGTCTGCGCAAAGGACATCAAAATCTTTCAATGAAGAACCTAGGAAACCTGCCTATTTCAGCTTCTCGGAGTTGGTAAACCAGAATTCAACCACATCAAGTAGGATCTGTTGGAACAAAGCCCCACTCCCAATAGTAGAAAAGACGTATGCGACATTGTAATGGGAAACCGCCCGATGTCAAATCCTCATCGAAGGCGGCAAGGGTTCCAGAAGTGCAGTAGGGAGTGGACTAATTGGTAAATCTCGGTCAAAAATGTCCCAAAATGGAACAAATTCATCATCCCAACCCAACTGAAGCCATCTTTGGTGGGAGGAGTGCAAGAGAATCGGTCACACAACCGAACACTGCTTCCAACGCATTGGTTATCCCAAAACCAACAAGAGCAAACTTTGGTGTGAAGATTGTAAAAGGAAGGGACATGCGAAGATACCTCAGTCACATCACGGGCACCCCTCTCCGTCGCGGTCACAGATCCAACTTTCATGTATTGGAAGCGAACCGACTTAGACGTATGCTCGTGGATCTTCCACAACATGGACCACGATCTCAAGACTTATTTCGCTGAGTATCCCACGACGTGTGAATTGTGGGATGGAATCGCCACCATGCATGGCAGTGGCGATGACTCCCTTCAAATCTATGACCTCACGGTTAGGGTTAGCAACCAAAAATAGGGTAGCGGTACATTAGAGCAACTGTTTAGTACATTGCAAAGAATTTGGAGAGAAATTGAACGAAGACAGCCTAACCTGATGACACATGCACCGGATATTGAAACATTCAACAAGCTTCGCGAAGAAACCAGATCGTACAATTTTTTGTCGGGAATCAATGATGAATTTGACTCCATACGCCAGGACTTGCTCAAAGTCTCACCCGTTGCCCTCAGCCGAGACAACTTAGACGACTGTTAATCGGGAGGCACTACGCGTTGGCGTCTTTACGATTAATTCTCGGGATTTGTCAAAGGACACTAGGAGTGACCTCACGGTGAGGTGCAAATCCGACCATGGGTAATCAAAAAACACCTCATGGGACAACGATGTTGCTAAGGCGAGTCTCTGGTGTACCCTGTGCAAGAAATCCGTCCACACGTTTGCCAGTTGCTTTAAACGGAATGGTTATCCCGAGTTGTGGTCCGATATAAAAGAGCACAAAAACCGAACGCCCATGGCTCCACGACGTGCATTGTGGGCAACACCTCGGTCACTAACACCTGCAAAAGTAGGGGTAAACCCTTGCTATTGAATCCTTCATTAAAAGTTAATTGTGTGTCTATTCCTTTTCGATTTGCAGCAAAGTTCTCGGCTAATTGTGATATCCAGACTCGCCCCCTAAGCTTTTTGATATTTCAAGTACGTCCAAACACTCTACCTGACTTGCTGAAAAGCCCCAAGACTTGCAAAAATCTTCAAAAAAAAACCTTGGTGTGCGGAAAATTCTAGACAGACCCCCTAGGTTTAAAATTTTTTAAAAAAATCCCAGCTTGGCCAACTCGCAATTTTTTCAGCCAGGGTGTTTTGATATTTTTAAAAGCGTGGTCTATAGTGCTCATAGTCTTAAAATCACTCGGTCCAAACCGTGGATATTTGATTGTGGCACTACGGATAAGATTACTAATGATCCGAAAGACATTTGCAAGCCTACATTTCCGAAACTATCAAGTATACATATAGCTAATGGGGGTCTCACACCAGTTCAAGGTTCCGGTGTTATTACATTAACTCCTTGTATTAGTCTGCCAAACTGCTTATTTGTTCCTGCACTATATTGCAAGTTATTAGTCATGTCACAAAAGAATTGAATTATGTTTCTCTAATGTATCCAAGTTTTTGCTTATTACAGGATATCAGGACTGGAGCGATCATTGGGCATGATATTGAATGTGGTAGCCTGTACAATATCGATGAGGTGGCCAAATAAGGGACTTGTATACTAGATCACGGGACGGTCAATATGCAAGCTTGGTTGTGGCATCATCGGCTGGGACATCCGACCTCTGGTTATTTAAAGCTTTTGTTTCCTTAGTTTTTTTTTTTTTTGGAATAATACTCTACCTCATTGTGATACGTGTGTCCTGCCCAAAATCCACAATCACTCTTATCCTGTGACAAGCACTCGTTCTACTAGTCCTTTTTCAGTGATTCATTCTGATGTGTTGGGGCTTGCCCCTGTTATATGTACCGGTGATTTTTGGTACTTTATTTTGTTCATTGATGATTGCACTCGTATGACTTGTGTTATGTCCTTAAACATAAATTTGAGGTTCCTCAAAAGTTTTTTGAGTTTTATACTATGATATTAACTCGATTTCGCCACCAAATTTAAATCCTTCGATCTGATGATGGAGGAGTTTGCCAACAAAACCATGAAATCTTTCTTTCTGAACAAAGGTCTCATACATCAGCCACTTGTGCCCATACACCATAACAGAATGGGGTAGCTAAGAGAAAAAAATATAATTATTTTAGAAATTTCTCAGGCCATACTTTTGGCCGGATGCTGCCACAATCACTGTTTACCTCATTAATGGGCTTCCCACACAAATTCTAAACCTCAAAAAATCCACTTCAAACTATCACCGAACTACTCCCAATCCCTAAGATTCTCACACTTCACCCTCGTGTTTTTGGGTGCTCTATGTTTGTCCATGATACTAAAGTCGATCGGATCAAACTCGATCCCTGTGTAGTCATATGTGTTTTTCTTGGTTATGGTACTCAGAAAAAGGGTTATTGCTGCTTTGATCCTATCTCTTGTTGCATCTTCATATCCATGGACTGTGATTTTCTTGAAACACAATACTACTATACCCACCTTACCGGTCAAGAGGGGAAATCAAGTGATCCGTTAAGTTGGCTAGTCGACCTACTACCTCCTGAGCACCCTAGTGCTGGGCCTCAGCCTAGTGTGCCTATTGATATCCCACAAGACCCAGATGATGAAACCACCAGGCTACCCCCTGTTGACATAGAACCGAGCACCACATCGGACGCCACTAGCTCATCACCCCGGGTTGATATTCCTGAGGTCGTGACTCATGTACTCCATCATTTGATTATATACTTGGGCCTAATTATTCTAACATGACAAAGGTACTCACGGAAGGTGTATTACAAAGATGAGAACTTCCACCAAGGAATACTCGTGGTATTCCTCCTAGACGATATGAGCCTAATATTCCGTTGCAAATCTAATGAGGGGGAATATTGCCACAGGGTTCACTGCAGCTCTGTATTCAGAAAAATTACTACATACGTCTCAGGAATCTCTACAGCACCCTGAGTGGTAACGAGCTATGGAAATAGATATGGATGCCCTTACAAAAAATTGTACATGGGACACGTGTCAACTTCCTAAAGGCAAGCGTCCGGTTGGATGTCGATGTGTGTTTGCCATTAAAGAAAAGCTAATGGATCGATGAGCGATATTAAACAAGGCTTGTTGCAAAAGGATACACATAAACTTATGGGATTGACTATTCCGAGAAATTTTCACTAGTTGCAAAGATAGATACAATTTGAGTGTTTTTTTCTATTGCAGCTAACCTAGAATGGCCCTTATACCAGTTTGACGTGAAAAATTTCTTTCTACATGGTGTCCTAAAAGAAGAAGTATACATGGATCCACCTCCATATTTTTCAACAAGGTTGCGTGAGAATCATGTATGCAGATTAGGAAAGGCTTTATACGGACAGAAACACAGTCAACTCAAGCTTGGTTTAGAAGATTCACTTTGGCTATGAAGAAATATGGATACAAACATAGCAACTCAGATCATACTCTATTCATCAAGAAAAAAGGCAAGTTTACCGCATGTCTTATTATTTATGTAGATGATATGATGATTACAGGAAGTCACTCAGAAGAAAATGAAGAACTAAGAAAAAACTTATTCAGTGAGTTTTAATATGAATGATCTAGGAGAATTAAAGTATTTATTAGGAATAGAGGTACAAAAATCTTTATTTCACAAAGAAAATACATATTAGATCTTCTGATAGAAACATGACTCCTAGACTGCAAATTATTGACAGTCGTGCAGTACTCAACCAGAAACTACAAATCACAAAATGGAAGAGTTAGCATACCAAACTTGATACCAGCACCTGGTAGGCAAGCTCATCTATCTTGCACACACTTGACCCGACATAGCATATACCATTGGTGTGATCAGTCAATTTATGTATAGACCACAGACCAATCATATGGAAGTTGTGCTCCAAGTCTTACAATATTTAAAAGGTACATTAGGATGGGGGATTCAATTTGCAATCAATGGACACCTGCATATTACAGGGTATACAGATGCTGATTGGGCAGGAAATCCAATTGATCGACGATCTACTGCTGGTTATTTCATGATGGTCGATGAAAATCTAGGAACCTGGAAAAGTAAGAAATGGAAAGTTGTATCTCTATCAAGAGCAGAGGCAAAATTCAAAGGCATAGCACGAGGTCTAACTGAAATCCTATGGCTCAGGAAACTACTTCACGAGCTTGGGTTACTAGTTGATGAGGTATGTCCATTGATTTGTGGCAGCAAGGTAGCTATCAGCATATTCGAAAATTTGATCCAGCATGATCGGAATAAGCATGTAGAGGTGGATCGACACTTTATTAAAGAAAAATTTGAAGAAGGTATTATCAATCTTTTTTCTGTGGGATCAAAAGAACACCTAGCTAGTATTCTAATAGAGGCAACACCAAGCAAATGTTCTCAAGTACTTTAAGTAAGTTGGGACTTGAAGATCCCTAAATTCAACGGGGAGTGTTAGCATAATGGATGGGGGGATCATGCTTAAATTGTAAAAGATATAGGGATCACATCTTATCCGAGCCATTATCCCCATGGTCCCATGATGACTAGAATGATTAGGCAAGTCTATAAATCAAATGTACTAAGAACACAAAAACATATCAAATAAAACGTCAAACTTTTGATGCAATTTTAACTGCGCTGCATGACAAGGTCATTATGATAAAAGATGCATGCACTATATCTAACACCATGTTGACATCTCAGAGTCTACAACTTGGTGGATCTAGATCTGATCGTACCTTGACTGTTGAGGACAAAGATAAATTATGGTGTACCCGTTGTAAAAAAATGGCATACACTCGAGACATGCGTTAAGAAACGTGATTATCCTAAATGATGGGGCAAAACTAAACCAAAGAAAAATGCTAGGAAAAATCCAGGATGTGTTACCATTGTTGAGAACACAGAGTACAAGAACAGGAACCGCTGCTCTTTCTGCACATGGTGATGAGCTCAAACTAAATCCATCAAGTACATCCATGGACACAGGTACGACCTTGATTTCGAATTCTAAATATTTATCTTTTGCGTGAGTGTTGGATTCTGGCACTACGGATCACATGATCGAAAAAAATAATTATTTATTTGTGTTGGGCAAATCTCAGATATTTGTGCTCCAAACACAACAAACGTTTAGTAACTTCTTTGTAAGACATTAAATTGTAACGAATGCAAAACAAGTTAATAACACAAGATCTAAGTCCCGTGGTTCACCGGCTCCTTAGATACCG
>JAOWBN010191929.1:0-15639 GCA_028565015.1 Pinguicula moranensis | reverse complement strand
GAAATGGCTTCTTTGTATAATTACAAGGGTAAGGCCGCGTACATCTGACCCCCCAAACTCCAACTTAGTTGGGATATACTGGGTATTTTGTGTTGTGTTGTTGTGTTGTTAATTTAATATTCGAACCTCTTGGAAATTTGTGGCCGTTTTTGCAAGATTCTCAAACGGATTGTTAGTATATTTTGGGTAAAAATCAAAATATTATAAATTCTTGAAAAATAAAGAGACACGAGTTTTAATGATCGTGGTTTACCGTCTCCTTAGATTCGGCTAATCCACGTTGAGCTCCGGAATTGGATACTCTTGTAGTCTTTATTAAACTTCAAGAATTTACGCGGATTTATTAGATAAAATTTCTGAAATCTATCGAATAACATACATAATATAAAAGCAGTAAACTAATCTAAGTCATAGCACAACTTAAAGCAAGAAAAATACAAGAAAATTTGCATGCATCTATAAAATTGATAGATCTACTCAAACTGTAACAAGAAATTAAGGAAAAACATTGCTAAGAGATTTCAAACCGAAGAAGTTGAGATCCAAGTAGTAATCCTCCGAACCACCTAAAAATTGGTCGGAAATCGTTGATCTCCTTGAGATAGGGCAATTTCACCGAATAGAAACGGTAAATCTAGTAGAGATTCGTCGGAAAGCAAATTATTTGCTGGCGAACTATCAAAATCGGAAGGAAAGTCGAGAAAGAAACTATTTTAGAAAGAGAAAGTAATCGAGATAAAGTGACGTGATTTTCGACGACATTGCATATATACTCCGAGCATCTTTTAATTTTGTCTATCGGATATCATCTAATAAACGGTCTAAAACTTGCCAATCTTCAATAAATGCAGAGCCGTTAGATTAAAGTTCAAATGAATGCCCATGATTCCACCGATTAAGCTTCCAAATACCAGTCGTTGGATCTTGTCAGATGATCCAATGGTCGCGACCTTTCGATTCCAACTTCTCGAGGAAACTTCCTCAGGAGCCTTCAGATGAACATCAAAATAAACGGTCTGGATAAACACATAAAGCTTCCAAGAAAAGCTTTTCTTATCAGGCGTAGGATCAAGAATTTAGTATACGGTTCATATCAACTAATCATTTAACTGACTATCCAATAACAATCATAATATTAAAATCAACCAACGGTCCATATTATAACGTAGTTAATGACAAAATTGTAATTTCACATCGTAAACTTATTTTTGAGAATTTAAAATATATACAAGGGTATTTCAATAAATTCACAAATTCTAATGGCAAAATCGTAATTTTAGATTTATTTTGAGGACATTTTTGGTACTACAATCTCAACCCTCATGTATCAAAAATGTCAAACATTCAGTGAATTTAAACAATTTTAGTGTTTTATGCTACAAGAGCTAGAGACCATCATAGAACTATTTTAGTTCCAAAATCTGCAGCATTTTCAGATGTTAGAAGTTTTACAAGTTTAACCACATTTCCAGCTAAAACATCACGGATAAAATGAAATTTTACATTTATATGTTTTGTTGTTTCATGGAATACAGGATTTTTGCTCAAGTAAATTGCAAATTGATTATCACATAGAACTGAAATGGTTGAATTTGAAATTCTAGCTTTACTAATTAAACCATTGAACCACAAAGATTCTTTAAAAGCATCAATTAAAGTCATATACTCAGCTTCAGTGGTTGACAAAGCAATTGCAGGTTGAAGTTGAGATTTCCAACTTATACAATTACCACAAAACAATAAGTAATAACTAGATGTTATTTTTTGGAGTATAAATCTCCAGCAAAATCACTAGCAGCAAAATCACAAATATTCAAAGCAGAATTTCTCTTTTGATAACACAATCCCACATTAACAGTACCTATCAAATACCTAGACGTCCATTTTAATGCATACTAATATTCAATTCATGGATTTGACATAAATTTACTTAATAATGACACAACATAGGTAATATCAGGACCAGTACTCACCATAACATACATCAAAGAACCAAGAAAATCTAAATGAGGAATTTTTCCATTTCTTCAATTTCTAAAGGTTTTTTGGGATTTTGATGCTTAAAAAGTTGAAATTCAGCAGCAAGAGGCAAAGAAATAGATTTACAACTTATCAATAAGAAATTCTCAAAGATCTTTTTCATGTTAGAAGTTGGTCCCAAACTCCCTATTTCTTATAATTTTCATTCCTAAAATTCTTTTAGCTTTCCCAAATTCTTCATTTCAAATTCATAATTTAAGACAAATTTAACTTCTCAATTTCAGATTTAGACTTACTTATTAATAGCATATCATCTACATAAAGTACCAAGAACATTTTAAGAATGTTTAAAATACAAACAAGAATCATAACTACTTCTTTTAAAACCTAAATTCAACATAAAAGAGTCAAATCTCTTATACCACTGCCTAAGAGCTTGTTTTAAATCATATAAAGATCTTTTTAATAAACATATAAAATCAGGAAATTCAGGATCTATAAAACCTAGTGGTTGGTCCATAAAAATTTCTTCTTCTAATTTTTCATTTAAGAAAAAAGTTTTAACATCAAGTTGTTCAATTTTCAAATCAAGGCAGGCAGCATATGCAAGCATAATTCTAATAGTCTTATACTTAACAACTAGAGAAAAAATTCCATTATAATCAATTCCTTCTCTTTGAGAAAAACCTTTACAACTAATCTAGCTTTGAAAAGTTTTGGATTTGAAGGTAAAGTGCCTTCTTTAATTCTATACACCCATTTATTTCCTACATTTTTCTTCTTTTTTGGTTTAGGAACCCAAATCCAAGTCTGATTTTTCTTAAGAGAATTTGAACTACCTGGCTAGCTATGTTTTTACTTATGACAGTCTGTCTACATTGTTTCCTATGAGCAGAATGTCATCTACGTAAAAAAATATGAAAACTACTATGCCGTCATATATCCTCTTGTATACACAAGGTTCATCAACATTTTAATGAAATCCATTAGACTTGATGGTCTCATCAAATCTTTTGTTCCAAGATCTAGAAGCTTGCTTCAATCCATATATGGATCTTTGTGGCTTACAAACCTTTAGCTCATCCTGCTTTAAACCCTTCTGGTCGGGCCATATAAATGGTCTCCTCAAGATAGCCATTTAGAAAGGCTTTCTTAACATCTATTTATCATAGCTCATAGTCGAGCCATGCAACTATGGATATGAGAATGTAAATTGACTTGGGCATAGTCTTTCCATTTGGATGAAAACATTGGTGATTAGTCTAGCATGGAAGGTCTCCATCTTCTCATCCGTTCTCTTATTCTTCTTATAGATATATTTATATCCAACAGGAATCACATCCATTAGAGGATCGACAAGTTCCCATACATGGTTAGAATGTAGGGATTCTATCTCTTGGTTCATGGCATCATGCCATTTTTCCCTGTTAGGAACATCCATTGCACTACTATAAGTCAAAGGATCTTCTTCTTTTACTTGGTTGCAATAGGTGCATCTCCAAGTAGTCCGTAGTGTTTAGGTTGTTTCACAATCCTCCCACTACATCAGGTATTATCATACGTTGACTCTTTAAATTAACAACTTAATTATTATCCAAATTAGACTTTCTAATTCATTGAGAACAATTTCCCCGATTATTGGAATTCATTTTATCATAAAACAATGAAGACAACATGCGGCCCGCGTGACATCCCACCTAGGAGGCCATCACCCCCAGTGAACCATACACGCATGGCACAATGTTGTGCATACCCTCGCTCGACCATTGCTAGGCCGACCTTCTTGCAATGAACTCATGCATGGCTCATAGCTGTGACAACTTACGCAAGGTCCAGTGCGCGCCATCATGTTGTTCGTTTGCGCACATGCATGTACTATGTAGTACAATACCAAATGCTTGATCACCATCATCTACACAACGATGAAGTGCATGATCACACATATAATGCACGTGATGCGTGTAGCTGCATCTTTCACATTGCGCGCTTTGTGCACACAATGCTTGTCCATGTGCAACTTGCACACAATGCACACATTGCCTCAACCAATGACCTATGCGGCATGCATCGAGCACATGCGGCATGAGACATGCGCACTCATGTGCGATCCTTGGCACATGGCACGGATTGTTTTGGCATTTTTCTCATTTTCTCAAAATGGTCGTCTTATTTTTCTATTTATTTTTTTTGATAAGTGTGCCTCTAGCCCAGGTTGCAGGCAATTTGAGTCATGCCCCTTAAACCACTATGTTCCTCGGGTATAAGACAACCGCCCAAACCCGAGTAACACCTTTACCCATCACAGGTATCCCGACGACCCCAAAGGGCCCCAGACTAATCCCAGGTAACAATGCAGAGTTGGAGCCCAGCAGGTTTCAATCCCTTGACCTCTAGGCAAGCCCTGAGGTTCGGTGTCTAGCCACTAGGACAACTCGCACCATTCTTATTTTTCTATTTTTTCATAAACGTCTCATCATTTTGTGTCTATTTCTTTTGAGCAATTACAAAAGGAGTACTGCGTCCTTTTTAGGCTAGCTTGGAATCAATTAATCCATAGAATCGAGCTCCAAAACAATTAATCATCGCGTAAAAATGCTTTTGCCAAATCACTTATTTGTTTACCTTTGTGAACATATAGATACGAAATTAAAATCTTAGCTCATATAGACTTTCTTACCCGAATATTACTCTAACAACATCTACTGTTATAATCATTATTTACACATAATCCTTCACGGCTCACGCAAGGTTAATAATTAGGTATTGATCAAATATCTGTTAATCCACCCAAATGTATCTTGCACCATTAGTACTATTTATTCTATAATAAACAATTCATCGATAAATTTTCATTCAAGATGAGCGCTCTTATTTAAGTACAGAACAAATCCCTCATGGGAACCATGATTCAACTTTGTACTCCTCCAGAGTAAAAGAGGTGTGAATTTTATCTCACATTAAGAACTCCTGGATATACACTGCACCTAGTTCCCGAGATAAAAGGAAGTCTCTTAAAATGCTCAAGATTTAAACAAAATATAAATGATCTTCTTCATGATATGATAGAAGAATCTTTGGCGACATTCTCATATGTAGCAAGAGCATGGACGATCACTTGATTCATCTAGTAAGAAAGCTATTCGAAATTCTCCATACTAAATAATTATTTGCTAAGCTCTTGAAATGCATTTTTGGTGCCGTGAAGGTCCAGCAGTATCTTGGCAATGCCATTTTAATTAAAGGAGGGCAAGCCGATGATGAAGATCCACATAATTATCCAATGGCCAATTTCGACCAATTTGAAGGGCCTTTGGGGATCTTTGTGCCTTAAAGATTATTATTGGCGCTTTGTGCACAATTGGCATAGAAGATTGGATGTTCTTCAATTACTGTTACCCCAATGGTTTGTGGGAGGAACAATGTTGATGCCCTTGTACCATTGCAGAGTCTGTTTCGGAAGGTATTTCAGGTACCAAGTTAACTTGTGTTTGAGGATATATCTTCAACAACATATCTCACTTCACAGTCACTGACGTGGCTCACCACCTTAACTTCACTGGCCACTGCTTGCAATCCTAAGGATTTTCCTATGCCCATATAGAATGTGCCAGAGCAAAAGTTAGAGTTTCCATACCCTAATTCACAGTTTCGTTCTAGGCTACTATAACCTCTTCTCTGAATACATCCGTAGTACCTTATACGGATGCTTTCCTTTTATTGTTCAATTGATATGCAACAATGAGCATGCATTTAAAGATTTGTTTTGTGGCCCATATACAGTTTATTCTGTAAAGAAGAAATTATAAAAGTTTTTTGAACTTGGAATCTCTGCAGGAGTCACATTCACAACTTTTAGATTGACTCCCCGTTTGCTGCATGTTTTGCCAAAAATGGATTGGGTCAAACATTGTGCGCCGCCATCCTGCTGTTCGAGCAGGACGAAGCACTACCAGTCGCCGCTGCAGGGTTTGAACTCACCGGCGCTAAGGTTCCTAAATGTCTCTGCAACATAAATCCTACACAGTTTTCCTCCCATTTCATTATCCTTTGCAATGCTCACCCTTCCCATTAATATCATTTGCAGCAGCATTACACGGGCAATGAGCAGATCAAGTTGAGTTAGAGTGGATACCGCAATGCTCACAACACTTTCTATATTTGCGCAATACCCATCGAAGGCATGATTCCATATCGCCATGCTTTCAGGTATGCATTCTTTGCAGTCATGAATCTATGTTTATCCTCCATATTTTTTGTGGATCTAAATCCAAATTTGTTAGAACATATCTAACAAATACGATAATAGATTCGTACCTTTTGCGAAAGTATATAAAATCATAGTCGTTTGGTTGATTATATTATGACCATAAATCGGGAGGCTGCCAGAGTACCCGTATAATCCACGTAACTCAAATCTTTTCTACAAATATGGTGAGAGAACAATTTGAGAGAATTTGTTTTAGGTTCTCAACACATGAAAATACTAGATTTCTTGTGTGAAAATTGGTATATAACGCAACTTATTTATAGTAGCACCAAATATACAGAATTCTTCAATGGTAATCAAGTACAATCAAAGAAAACATTTCCCACTATTTCTTTGACCAACCAACAAGTACATCACTAGTTTTTTTGTTACCAATCAATAGGTACAATTAAAAACAAAGAAAACGTTTCCAATGTTTTTTTGACCAACAGCTCACACTCGGCTACATAAGCCACAATACAATTTTCCAAATCTCTCGATGCTTCATACGAGAAGTGAGTCGTGCGACCAAAAACTAATTAATAGTGTCATATTAAGTCAACATCTAACTAACATGATACTTTTGAAATAATAATACCCTAAATCCTATTCGCATCACCGATAACTGTGTATCCCTTTAAGCTATAGAATATTTGATTTACATACTTACTGTAACTGGCTAACTGCCATGGCAACTATGGTGAAGTTAGATTATTTCTTAGACACTAATGATCATCTGTATCAACTCGACTGTTTTCCTAGCATGGTTCGCTGGACTGTATAAATCATAGCCCTTGAATGATATACTAAAGTAGCATCATCAAGTATCAACTTTAAACCATAGCTTTAAGTCAAAGAGTAACGTTTTAAATGGACAAATGTATATCCGTGTGATCACACAATGACAATGAGAAGATTCTTTTGTCATTTTCACAACAGTCGTTCTGTAGCACATACAGTATAATATGTGTGTCATGGCATGAATCTCACTTAGGTAGGCATGTTATTTACTTATGTCATGCGAATCATATCCTTTGGTAAATACATTTAGTCTTTGTCCTCTACATTCTGTTTTAAAACATTAATGTGAAAACCCAAACATTTTACATTTGATTCACTAATCTCATTTCAAACCTATTGAAGCGTCTGTACAAAACATTTATCAGTCTCATCTTTCATGCTACACAAGTGTAAGGGCATTTACCCATGTGATAGAGCCAATAAGAAAGCTTTGTGACATTTATTGTGCCTATAAATTGATTGTATATGCCAAAGTATTGCTCAGAATGAAAGAAAAAGTCGATTTCATAACATAATTAATTATTACAAAAACTTGTCCTTGTCATAATTTACAAGATGCTATCAAAACCTATGTAATCATAAAATCATGACATGAGCTCTAAACACATCTCTAGGAATGAGTCTGGTCATCGGATCAGCAATCATCTTATCAGTAGGAATACACTTGATACTAATATCTGTTTTGTTAGCAGTGTCTTGAACAAAATTATATCTTCTTTGGATGTGCTTTATCTTTCTATGGAACTTTGGGTCCCTAAAAAACCGAATTGTTGTAGTATTATCGCAGTTTAGCTCTATAGGATCATCAGGCCTTGGAGTCAAATCGAGATACTAGAGAAAACTTCTGAGCAAAGAGTGCCTATTGTACGGCTATGCTATCACGCCACATATTCTGATTCTATTGCTGACAAAGCAATGCAGTCTTGCTTATTGCAGCATTAAGATATAGCACCTCCACTAAGGTTGAAAGCATATTCTGAAGTTGACTTGGACTCGTCTAAATCTCCTCCCCAATCAGCATACGTGTGTCCTCTCAGTAGCATGTCCCCTTGATAACATAGAACTAGATTGGTCATTCCACGGAAGTAACGAAAGATTATCTTAATTGCATGTCAATGAGCAGACTCTAGGTTGCTTTGGTAATGGCTCACCAACCCAACCGCAAAGCAGATGTTTAATTGTGTACATAACATGGCGTATATCAAACTCCCTATGGTACTGGCATAGGGAATATTGTTCATTTCATCATTTTTCCTATCTGTTTTAAGGCATTGATCGAGGCTTAATGTCAGACCCTTATCAATAAGGGTGTCAACGAATTTAGAGTAGTGCATCCTAAATTGTTCTAAGATTTTATTTATGTATGCTTGTTGGAACAATCCCAACATTCTCTTTGAAAAATTTTTGCAGATCTCCACACTTATGCATACCTAGCTTCACCCATATCATTCATCTCAAACATGGAACATAGTCACTTCTTAGTTGCGTTGATCATTTCCATGTTATTTCCAGCCAATAGTATGTCATCGACATATAAGGAGAGAAACATAATTCATTCCTTCATCTTTAGGACATGCACGCAGTGGTCTTCATATATCATGGTAAAACCATACGAAATAATGACTTCATGAAATTTGATGTACTACAATCTGGAAGATTGTTTAAGACCATAAATGGATATTTTGAGACGATATACCTTGTAACTTTGTCCTGCTGAGATGAACCCAATAGGTTGATCCGCTAGATCTCTTCCTCAAGTATTCAATTGAGGAAGATAGTTTTTACAATAGTTCAAGATCCAAATGGGCAACCAAGGTTAGAAGTTGGCGAATGGAGACAATTCTCACCATAGGAGAAAATGTCTCTTTATAGTCTATATCCTTGATTTGGATCAAACCTTTCTCCATTATTCGGGCTTTGAACTTGTCGACTGATCCATCAGTACCACGCTTAACCTTGAATACCCACTTGCATCAAATCAATTTTTGGTGATGTCGTAGATCAACAAGTTCCAAAATCTCATTTGTTTGCATCGAGCCTATTTCATCTCTCATGACATTTAACCATTTTTCTTTATCGGCTGAGTCCATAGCCTCATTGTAATATGTGGGCTCTTCTATTTCCAAATGAGCACAGAAGAATGCATTTTTCTCGATCAGAAAATATCGTCGAGAAATTCTTCTGTGTTCACTCTTTCAGATAACATGATCTTCTAATTGCCTGGAACTCCCACTAGCCCTTTGGCTCGTGGGACTAACGACGTGAGAAGGGTCGCTCCCACTAACCCTAGGATTGTCATGGCCTAAATTTTGAGAATCAATCTCGTTTCTAGGAAGGAAAGGTTAAGAACTTGCCTCTCTTTCATGTTGACCCTTATTTGGCATGTTCCCACATTGAATAGGTGGGATTTCACTATTCGGGGTGATTTGATGAAACATACTCTCCCCCTCACCAAAAGATAGTAGCATGTCATACTGTAACTTATACGACTGGCCATCTTGTTTGATTTCGTCAATAGTTGGGAACTGATCTTCAAGAAATTCGACATTGTGATTGTCAATTTCAGCATGCCCCCATTCGGGCCTTTGAATGTTTGGGGTATCAAATGAGCATACTCTTGGTTGCTCTTGACCAAGTTTGCAATGCAGATGGATTGGGTTGTGCACATAGTTTATTGAACCTAATAGTCACATATGATCCAAGATTAACTATCTTCCATTTCATAACTCAAATGGAGTGGTGGGCACACTCTTACTTGGTACTTGATTGAGTTGCCATGAGCAATGCATCTCCCCAAAAGTTAATGGATAGGTTGGTTTGCGCCATCATGGACCTAACCATGTCAAGCACAGTGCGATATCTACGTTCTGCAACACCATTTTGCTGCGGGGTATAAGGAATGGTAAGTTGTATTACTATGCCCTTTTCATTATAATACCCATTGAACATATTATAATGGTATTCGTGACTGTAGCTAGTTCAAAAAATCTTAACTTTTCGTTCCAACTGGGTCTTTACTTCTACTACATAGCTTGAACACATCAAGTGCTTCATGGCGATGAGACAACAGATACACATGTCCGAAATGCGAGTAGTCGTCCATGAACGAGATGAAATAAGAAACCCCATGGCGTGTTCTCATGCTCATGCGTCCGCAAATATCAGAATGGAATAGATCTAAGGAATTTGAGGCTCGAGAAGCATTACCAAAAAACTTCTTGCTAACCTTGCCAGATAAGCAAGGTTTACACTCAAGACAATTTCGCCTTAGTGAGTTGGTTTAATATACCGCACTTAGCAAGTCTGTTTAACCTATCTAGGCCAATGTGACCAAGTCTAACATGACATTTAATATATTCAAAAGTTGTAATTACGTTAGAAACATGTTTGTATGAGTCGTGATCACGCACATCGTCATCATACCCAATTTTCAATCCACTATGAAAGAAATTAAATGAAAAAAAACAAATATAGCAAAAAAAAATTGAAACTAAACAACAGCGGACTCCCAACACATAAATTGTGTCATGTAACAGCAGAGTGTTCCCGCTATAAAGTTGGAGCTTATAGGTGTCAATACCAATGACATCCTCTTTGCTGTCATTTCCCATTGTTCGCTTCATTTTCCAGCACCATGGCAATAAAACTCGATAAACTCAGCATTGTCATTCACTACGTGTTGGCTCGCTCCTGAATCCACAATCCATTTAGGAAAGAAATTAGCAACTAATGCATGAAAACAAACGCATAATTTGGGATTATTGGGAGTTAAAGGTACCTTTTTCGGCTCAGAATAGTCCCAAGAGAAGTGATCTGTCTTTCCGTAATTATAGCACTTAATGCATGACATATTCTTCGGGCCGTTTGCCTTGGGTTGTTTAGTGATCTTCTTTTTGTAAGGGGTTCTGAGTCTTTTTTGCTGGCTTGCCAAACCTTTTCTCTCACTTAGGGTTTGCCCATTGAGTTCAAAAACTTTGGCAGAGGATGTAGAAGCCCATAAGGTTCCATCCTTAAGCTTGATGTGCTTAGCTATATCAGCAAATATTTTGATTTTCACATCGTGAGACATCGGAGTTTTGAAAGGGGTCCACAATCTGTCCTTCCTTTCATCACGCAGTGGATGGATCACATTGTTGACCTGTTCGAGCTCAGAAATTTCGATTCCACTAGCTTCGAGATCGCGCAACATGGAACTCATAACGCGGAGGTGTTCAAGTATTGGTCGACTCGACTCGATTTTGTATAGTAGCCAATTCAGGTGCAAGGTACAGAGCCTTGTAGCTGAAGTTTGGTCGTATACCTCTTTAAGTTTATCTTAGATGGACTTAGCCATGGGCATTACATCGGACGTGCCAATAAGATCTTTATGCATGCAATACAACATAGCATAGCAGGCACTACGATCCTTCTTGGCCTATGCTGCATAGGTTGTTTCAGTTTTCGCGGATTCCTCAATGTGTTCAAGGACATCTTTTTCGTGCAGGGGATACTGAATCTTCCTGAATCAGATGTCATAGTTTAATCCAATGAACTTATCACTGCATGAGAGCTCGGCTACCATGCTTGGAGGTATATTTTAAGGACATTAGACACAATTTTAAACTTAGAATTTCAATAAGGAATTTTGATTATGTATTACATTCGAAAATTTCAGTAAGCTTATAATCATCACGTTGTACATGATCAAAAAATTCTGGAAAAAATAATTTTCACGTATTGAAACAAATTCAAGCAAAAAACATTTAGTAACACATACAACCAAATTGATTGGCACTTGAAATTGTTAATTGTAACAATTCGATAGGTTTTGCTGTAGAACATTTTTTAAATTTGTTCTAACCAATAGAATTGGCACAAATTAATTGCTAACGTATAGCCTTTTGATTTTACTTTAACACATAGTTAAAAGAAGATTTCGAATTTATCAAAAGAATATGAAGTTCAGTCAGATTGGATCCTTAATCGATTCGGCAAGCACCCAAGTAGCTATTTAGGATCTAATGTCCTTAATCGGGGACCAACCTTCTAGACAATGTTGTCATTCCTCGTGAAGAACCCAGATTTCTGGTGGGGTCACAACAATCTCATTTAAAAACAAACCCTAGACAGCTCCTCACGAGCACGATTATCATGAATTTCTTTCGATATTCAAATTTTACGGTATTATGATTTTGATTACCATAAAATAAATTATTAACACAATTAATAATTATTTTTATTTGTTTAGAAACTAATTCCATAAAAACATTTATAAAACATAAACATGCTTAATTTTATAACTAATGGTCAATTAAACATGTTCATAATTAATGAATATATCTTTAAAATTAAATCCTAATAATGTATGCTAAGAATTAAATAACTTAATTGCACTTAACAAATAAAAATAATTCTTAATCATGCATACTAGAATTTAAATTCAATTTAACACAAACTGAAATTGGGCTTTCCAAATATATTTTTTTTATTTAGAACAAAATTGACCTAGTTGTTTAAAATTTAAAACATGTCTTGCGGCCCGTTCGCTTCAAACTTTTTTATTAAAATAAAAATTGGGCTGGGCTGCCGATTTAATTTCGGAGGCCTAGATACTAATTAAAAAAAGACGTTGGGTTTCGAGTCGACTTCCTCCGCACCATTTGTCACTTGCGCGATCTGTGTTGATTGTTTCTATTTTTTTTCTCGCGAGAAATGCTAGGTCGTGCGTTCTCTTCGGTTTCTTTGCCAATCGTCCCAATTTTACACAATTTGTCTCGCCCCCATATTTTTTCACTCCTTTTTTCCGATTTCTTCACTATTTGCCGTCACCGTCGCTATTTCGTTGTCTTCTATACCCAAATGATGAGGTAAATCGCCGGTTTCATCATTTTTCTTTGGGTGCATTCAAGAGATGGTGTCGTTTGCATTTCTTCGCCGTAAATGCTGTCGCTCTCACATGATCGCAGCATTTTCCGTGCGTCTGTGCTTCGGTCTGGCAGCGCATGAGGAACACGTGTCGCACCGATAGTGACATCGGGCTGCTTGACACACGTGCACGAAAAGTGTGTCCATCACACAGATCCGTCGTGGCGCATGACGAACACGCTGCACTGTTCTAATTCGGCGGTTGGTGGCGCGGCGTGATGCAACGCGAGCGATAGTCGGGCGGAACTGCAGCGGATTTCGATTACAAAAATCGAATTGGATAGATTGGACCCAAAACAAAACACGAGAAAAAAAAATGTATTAGTAACGGAATAATTGTAAAGTAGACGAACATAATCAAATCCGAAAGTTTGCTCTTTTACCACTGTAGATTTTAGAAGATCTTCGTTAGAACGGATCGAAACGAATAAATGAATATGAATGAATTCATACCTTAATCTGCGGAAGTATATTAGAAGCGTAGTCTTTCAGTTGATTATATCACGAAAAGAATCGGGAAGCTACTAGAGTCCTCGTATAACCCAAAAACTCAAACCTCTCATCCGGAGATGGTGAGACAACAATTCGAGAGGATTTGTTCTAAATTCTCAACATATGAGAATACTATAAACTGAGTAACAAATAAGCGCATATTGCAGCCTATTTAGAGGAGCACAAATTTAGAATTAAATTACTATTTAATTCTCAAATAAATTGAAATCAAAACGCTAGAAACGTTAGGCCTTTTTCCTAACAGTTTTAATATTCTTTTTATTCACAATAATACTTGATTTCTCTTGCAATAGCCTTTGGAGAACAAGTGGAGTCGTTTCTCTCCTGTATCCAACACTAACTCCCCTGCTCCACGGGCAGATAACAAAAAGCCTGAAGTTTCTGATCATAAGTAAGTGAGTCTCTTGACTGCTAGTTCATTCTTTCTCGAGGACTCATGTGGGGATGACGAATGTGTTTTTTGTGCGTGAAAAGATGCACAGATCCAGAGGCGGGAGGCCTGCAAACGACTAATAGCAGATGATCTTGAAAACGAGAACCCTCAATGGAAATTCACTTGTTATGGTCATTGTGGAAACTATGTTGAAGCTTAGTCGTGATATCCCTTCCATTACCTTGTGCCAGAAAGGACATTTATTTTTCAGCTACCTTTTCTAGATACGACTGTACTGTATCTAGGATACTAAATCTAATCCATTTTCATTTAAAATTTGTTTGGTTTGCATGTCCTTGATTGAAAACATACCGAGAGTTTGATATCTTTAATTCATCTACCAATCTCCAGTGATCCCTGTGACATCACTGGTGATATCAGCAGTGAAGAATTGCGTGCATTAGCATATGAAGATGCCAAGAACGGGAAAAGCTTGCAGTACCTTGTAATACAACTTATTCATATTTATAGCATGACCTAATAAGGGCTTTATTAAAGTAAGACAATAGTTTGAAATATGAATTAAAACTACATATAACTAGAGTTCCGTGTTTTTATTTGGATCACGGAGCATTGAATCCCTTGGTAACTGAGCCTATTTTTTTCTCATTATTCAGATTGACAGAGAGAGGAGTTTGCTCCACTCCAAGCTGGCTGAGTTTCAGAATCTTGTACAAAAACCTAAGCAGTTTCTTCAAATGGCCCTAACATAAACAGCAATATTTCTACTCCACTTGGCAGATCACTGAATACAGGGTATGAAACGAGTGGAGGAACTATGCATGTTCCGATTCACTTGCATGTACTTCGTGTGCTGTTCTAGACCTCATATTTGTTACGTCTTTTTTATAAGTTACATGGTACATGCGTGGGGTGCTTACCCGATGGGTCCCGATACCTCCCATATCCAAAAAACTTTGATCGACCAAGTACAGTTCAGAATAATCAGCCATCTGGCTTTTAACAGTTCAGGTACTAGTAGCCACCATTTTATGCTCTGAAACTAATGTACTTGGTACCTTTAACCTGGACAAGAACCTGTTCAAAATCCATTTTCGTTCGGTTCAACGAATTCCAACAACAACACGACAACTGCACGTGGAAAGCCTTTTGCAACTTTTGCTAATTTGTCCTCAACAGGAAATATATCTGATATACAGTTAGGCTTCTCCTCGAATGGGCATGGGCCGAAGCAAGTAGGTGCTACTCAACAGCCGAACATCGTAGGATTAAAGTAAGTTATATATCTCTTATATGTTCTAAAATTAAGCACGCTTCTCCGGTGTTTTGTGCCTTTTTACAGATTCATTTGTTGATTTTGATCTGTGTATATCTCGTCACTGTCAATTGAGAGGTGGATGAGGATGGAGTTTGTTCTTCAAACAAGGGATGTTTGTAGGTTCAGCATTGGAGTTTGTACAAGAATTTGACTTTACTTCTACCATACAATTCCTAATAAATTATACTCTTGGACAAATTTTGCAACTTCAACCAAGAATCAATGTACATGTGTATTGCTTAACTAAAAAAAAAATGTACATGTGTATTTAAAAAAACCAGTCAGTCCGCAACTAATTAAAACAAATCAGCCGCTGAATGAATATAAAATACCTCATTATCTACGGAAATGAATATTCACAACTGCAGGCTGCAAAAACAGGGTTTGTTGTACAGAAATCACGAGAGGCAAAATTGGATGGAATAGAAACGAAGAGATCTTCTTTGGCCGGGTATCAGCACTACCAGATTCAGGCCCTTCATA
>JAOWBN010191918.1:0-15640 GCA_028565015.1 Pinguicula moranensis | reverse complement strand
CACGATTCATGCTGAAAGTTATGGAATATCAAGATGATACTTTTGTCCATCTCATCTTGGATGAGATTATTAATATCTCTAGGCCCCTTAATGCAGTAATAATTGTTACGCATGCATTTGTGATTATGGGACAACCACATACTAACAATTATGTACAAAAGATAAAAAAAAAAAAAAAAAGTATTTAATGGCCAAGGATGACACATTCCTATTCTTGACATCAATTATTGGATATTAAGTGACAAAAGATTATGAGACTGTGCCTCTCACATGGGAATGCAGTGCCATCCTCCAAAAAAGTTTCCATCAAAGATAAAAGATCGAGAGAGTTTTACTATCCTCTGTTCTATTGGAAATTCTACATTTGCTAGGGCTTTGTGCAATCTAGGTGTAAGCATTAATTTTACGCCTTTGTTGATTTTTCAGAAGTTGGATTAGGCAAAGCCAGGCCCAACACAATCTCCATACATCTAGCAGATAGATCCATTATGAACCCCAGAGGAATGATTGAAGATGTTCTTATCAAAGTGGATAAATTTGTCATCCCAACTGATTTCATTATTCTTGATACGGAGGAAGATAGAGACATCCACATTATTTTGGGAAGGTTATTTCTAACAACATGAGGTGCACTCATTGATGTCCAAAGAGGAGAGTGGATTCTCAGACAAGGGGATGATGTTAAATTTAATGTATTTTGGGTAATGAAACAAGCTAAACCACAGGGATCATCTAAGTGGACAAAACCTTCTCTAAGTGATTTTTTGAATTTTCTCTCCGTACATGGCAATCCCCATGAACAGTACTCGTCCATCCTTGACGTGTCTCCGATCATGCCGTGGCTGTCCGTGAGCTTCCCCACTAACTTCCCTCCTCCCCCTGGTAGACTCATGCACCAGGACACTTTCCCACTGTTTCTTCCTTCCTCATTCTTTTTTCTTTTTCCTCTTCCTCCTTACACTCCCCCTTCGACCTTTCCCTATGATTTCAACCTAGCCTTTGCAAATCCCTCAGTTGAAGAAAATGCACCGAGTTGCGGTGTGAGCTGGGAAACCACTAGCCTCTGACCGACCGAGGATATAGAAGTTGGCTCTACAAGGGATGTCCTATGCTAAGTCTCTTGGTGTGAAAGATGTACGCGCAAGACATGTGCGTCTGGTTCCTGGAGCTTCTCTAGAACGTGGCATGCCAAACTTGCTATCTTCTTCATCACAAACATCCCAATGACTGCTCCTCTTCGAGATTGGTGAGCTTACTTGAAAAATAGGGGAACGAGGGGACCCTTTCGAGCATGAAAATTGCTTGGAAGTTAGGAAAGAATGGCCTACCCTTTGCTTTCATTGAATTCGAAAACATTAGGGATATCGAAGGCCTTCATTACGAGTTTAAGCATATTTGGATTGGCTCATTTAAATTGAGCATCAACTTAGCCAGGTTCCCTCCTGAGGCTAAGCAAAACTCTCACCTGCGCCTCCAATTGTCTCCTCATATAACATGCAGAGGATTCTTGTTAAGTGGAGTGCACCCATAAGGCATTATGTGGGTGCCTCGACTAGCGTAACACACCCAGATATCCGGTTCAAGGCTGATCCTGTGCTGCCTACCCCCAACATCATCTTACTGTCTAGGAAGGACCTCTGGCCTAGCTTGGTCTATGTTGGCTCACTGAAATATAAAGATGGCTTTGGAGAATTTAAACTAGCTCTTCGGAGGGTAGGATACCTAAATACAATTGTTAGCCCCTTGGATGCGGAAAGAGTTGTTCTATGGGAAGAGGCTGATGGTGACCTAAAAAACATCCTATCTAAAGACCAAGACTGGCTCCTCAACTGGCTCATTGGCCATCTTGTGCCTATGAGCAGTGCTCAGATGCCCCTCAGTTCTAATTGCCTTGTGTGGGTGAAAGTATATGGCATCCCATTGCATGCATGGGATCGGGACTCTATGGAAATGATTGCTAGCACCATGGGTAGTTTAATACGCATTGATGACACTACTGCCAAGAGAAGATACTTGGAACCCGCACAATTTCTTATTGAAGTTTCCACGAGTAATCTGGTCCCCACCTATATTAATGCTACCATTGATGGTTTCCTTGCCTGTTTCATATACAAGAAGTTGCCACAAAGTTTAATTGTGTAATATGGGATTATTTGGATAATGAACTGTCTGATACTAGCACGAGTTGTAGCTTGTTGAGTTTAGGGTTTAGGGTTTAGGGTTTAGGCCCAACAGAAATTATATTTCATCAATCTACGAGAGACATTGTTAGAAACAGTTGACAAGAAGCTCTGTGAATATCTGTGGTATGACTTAGATTTTTGACTGGATATATATCAAAAGGTCAGTTTGGTGGCCTTATCTGCATCTGGCACATGAAGAAATTCTGCAGGTTATCTATCCTCCCTAGGCTGGATTCATGGGAGGGAGTGATCACTGGAACAATGAGGAAATGGTAGTGTCTTGCTTAATGTCCACGGCCCCTCTGAGCTACAATTGAAACTAAGATAGTGGGAAGAAATCTCTGTGCTATACCAAGAGAAAAATGAACTGAAATTGTGTGTAATGAGGGACTTCAACGCAGTCCTGGACAGGAGAGAAAGGAAAGGTCCCTCCCAACAAGGCTACCTTGCTAAGATTGATGGTTTTAAGTACTTCATCAGGAAAATGCAACTGAAGGACCTCCAGATGATAAGAAGGAAGTTCACTTGGTACCTTAAATACCTACAAGCCAGGAGTAGACCAAACCATTTTTTAGTCAATGAGTTGTGGATGGAAAATGAAGATGATTGGATTCAAATTGAACTTGGCAGGTATGACTCTGACCACTTACAACTATGCTCTAAGCATCTGAACTGGGGTCCTAAGCCCCTAAAAGTCCTGGATAGTTGGATGGAGCTCCCTGACTATTATTTCACTATCCATGGTATCTGGTCTACTCTAAGTACACATAGGTATGTAAGCTAGAGAATTAAAGAAAAGATCAAAGCAGTTAGAATGGGCATTAGGGACTAGAATCAGTACAAACCTAGAGATGTAGCCTTGGAAAGGAAAAACCTTTTATCAAACCTCAAACAGACTGAACTTCAGGCTGAGAATGACTCATCTGTTAGTGATGTGGACTCAGAAGCAGCTACTAGGATGAAAGGGAAGATTGATAAGCTAATGTTGAACCTGTAAAGTCAATCATTCCAAAAAGCCCGTAGTAACTTGATAAAAGAAGGTGATGCCAACTCAGTTTTCTTCGATAGATGAATCAACAGAAATAGAAGAAGGAATGGGATCAGTGGCATCTGGTTTGAAGATGCTTGGGTGGATGAACCTGAAGCTGTAAAAAAAAATGCATCATGGATCATTTTGCTGCTAGGCTTACAGAACCATTATGCTCCAGACCTCGGATCTGCAATATGGCCTTGAGAACTCTCTCTCCAACAGCTAAACTAAGACTCAATACTCCTTTCTCTGAGACTGAGATACTGTTTGCCATCAAGAACTTCGGTAGCAACAAAACTCCGGGTCCATATGGTCTTTATAAAGCACTTCCACTTGATAAGTATGAAATATTTCAAATGATGCTCGAATTTTACAGAAACAGCAAACTCCCCAGAGGAAGTAATGTTGCACATATCACTTTAGTTGCTAAATCTAAGACTCCTCTTGTGGTTGGTGATTATAGGCCAATCACTCTCATTGGATCCATGCCTAAGATAATATCTAAAGTCCCTGTGAATAGACTTGCTGCATAATTGGGGAGGTCGTTTCTGACACCTAAATGGCTTTCATCCATGGGAGGAAACTCCATGACAGTGTCCTAGTGGCCACTGAGGCTATTGATGAAATTAAAAAATTGAAAGTGCCTACCATAATCCTTCAAGTTGACTTTGAGAAAGCATTTGACACTGTGAATTGGAAATATCTACAGGACATTACGGCTAAAATGCACTTCCCAAACATATGGCATTGGTGGATAAAGGAGCTCTAAGAATCTGCCTCAACTTCTATACTGGTTAATGGCAGCCCTACTATTGAATTCTACCCCACGAGGGGCCTTAGACAAGGAGACACCCTTACCCCCCTTCCTTTCCTGTTAGCTGTAGAGGGCTTATATGTGATGATCAACAAGGCAGTCAGCATGAAGAAGCTTCCAGTTCCATCAATTGGCAGAGGTAAGTTCTCCTTGTCCCATCTCCAATTCGCTGATGACACTCTTTTGTTTGGACGGGCTAGCTGGAACTCTGTGAAGAATTATAAAGCCATCCTACAAAACATTGAATTGATCTCGGGTCTAAGGATCAACTATAAGAAAAGCCACATGACTGGCCTCAATGTCCCATATGAGCTGTTATCTGAAATGGTAGCTTATCTAGAATGCCAAACCAGATGTCTCCCTCTCAAATACCTTGGTCCCCCAATTGGGAGGAATCATCACATAACTGCAACCTGGGCTCCAGTGATTTAAAGATTCGAAAAAACTCTCAGCTCCTGGAACCACAAGCATCCATCTTCAAGAGGTAAGCTGGTGCTCATCAATTCAGTTTTGGCAGCTGTTCCAACCCATTTCCTTGCTTTCTATAAAGCCTCAACTACTATCTTGAAAAAACTAGTTGCCACTCAGAGGGACTTTTTTTGGAGCAGCTCAAAGGATAGTAGGAAAATGGCATGGCTCTCATGGGACAAAATATCTCAGCCAAAAGAAAAAGGGAGGTCTAGGTGTGCACAACATAGCCTTATTTAACCGTGCCATCCTAGGTGAATGGGGTGATAAAGTTCTCTCAAGAGATAAAAATCTAGCAAATGAGATTCTCCTGGCTAAGTATGGTCAAGATGGACTGCAGACAGGGGGGCTTCAGGAAACTTAAACCTCTCCAGCAAAACACCACAGGATTGGAAGGAAGAAGAAGAGGCCCCAGGTATGCCACTTCATGGTGGAAGGAACTACAGGATATTCTGCAGAACACATGGTTCCAACAAGCTGTCTGGATCAAACTTGATAGTGGGGGTAATACTTTCTTTTGGAAAGATAAATGGCTCAACAATTCCTGGATAGCTACTCAATTTCCAAGACTCTTTAGACTATCCAATAACCAAGACCTATGTGTGGCAACTACTGGAAGATGGGAAGAAAACCTCTGGACTTGGACATTGAACTGGAGAGGGGAACTGTGTACCCATGAACTGTCTGATCTAACAACCCTAATTCTTATCATACATGCCCACATGCCAGAGTACTCAGGGGAGGACCACTATATTTATGATGGACACACTAATGGGAGGTACATGGTTAAGGGTGCTTATAATGCCCTGTGCGAGTCAGACCAACCAATATACTCCTGGGAGGCTATTGAAATCCACTCTAGAATTTGGAACAAGTTCTCCCTCTGGAAGGAAATGATCCTAGCATGGAGAGCCTACCAAAATGCCCTCCCAGTTAAAGCTTCTCTTCAAGAGAGACACATTATCCCCATGCCACAGGATACAACCTGCCTCCTTTGCTTATCAAGTCAGGACACTTTGATGCATTTATTTAGTACATGCTCATTCTCTTCTCTTGTTTGGCAGGGTATCCATAGGTGGCTGCTACTCCAATACCAGCAGTAACCAGTCATTCCACTGGTGGTAGCCTCACACTTTATGCCATCCCTCCAGGACTTTTTGGTGATGAAACAAGATGTCCTCAACACTGATGCGTGGAAATCAGTCTGGGTAGCTATGTTTTGGCAGATCTAGAAGGCAAGAAACAGCTCTCACTTCCAAGGTAATGAGGTAAATGTACAAACCTCTATCCAACTAATCCAACAAGCACTTCGGATGAGATTGAGCTATATAAGAACTTTGTTTTATTCCCATGTTCTCTAATTGATTGGCTGTTGAATCCCTCCTCATGTCTCAAGTTCTAAGACTACTGATGCTACTAATCCCCTTGAGTATGAGCAGACCTCCCCTGTACATTGGGGCAGAATATGATATATGTGCTCCCCAGATAAGGAGGACCCATCCAAGGCAGTTAACTGGTCAATTTCCCCTGTCTTTACTTCCTTCATCTGTGCATCTTTTATTATCTTTCTTCATCATAGTGGTATAGGTTAGGAAGAGTTTTGTACCCCCAACAACTGAACTTAACTTAATTCTCTATTAGATAAATTCTTCAGAAAGTCTGGCCTTAACTTAATTCTCTATCAGATCAATTCTTCAGAAAGTCAAGCATATTTTACTGATCCTTGGACTTACACCACAAGTGGTTAAAATTTGTATAGACCAAAATTGGAGTGTCTCGGAAGCTTAGACATGAATGGTGTTGCCCTTTGAGGTCACAAACACTATGTTGGATTTCTTGTGACTCGGATAGAGGTAGGGAAAATGGTGTCACAGTTGGTCCTTGTATAAGAGAAAATAACAAGCATCCGAGTAACCTCCAGCATGGTCCGAGTAGGATTATAATGCAGAAGGGGAAGCAATGGAGGTGGCGATAATCATAGGACTATGATGCTATAAGGTGAATAGGTCGAGCTATGCTAACTACTACAGTAAAGATCCCTGTAGCCATATTTATATGGCGGCCTGCATAGCTTAAGGTCAGCAAATCACTGCTGCTTTAGACCTTAAGTCTTTGCTTATACGACTATTGCGGCAATCTCATGACATTGATGCTATAAGATATGCAGGCAGAGCAGGTTTTTAGCATGGCTATGACTCCTGTTGTCATTTTTTTATGGCAGTCAGCATAGCTGAGAGTCAGTTGCTGACTTTTGCATACCTCTTCTGTACCTCTCCTTACACTATTCCACGAAAGAAATCATGTATCATGTACCTTTGATATTTTTTGTATCTTTCGATTGTTTTATTTTATAATATTTTCCTTTGTACTTTCTTACCCCTGGTAAGAATGTTTGTACATATTTTTACTATTAATGAATTTTTGCCTTATAAAATACAACAACATGACCATAGGGAAGATTGCTTTAGTGTACTGGCTACTAAACAATTCAGCCAACCTGACTATGCATACCATCGGGGTGATCTGGAAAATTATTTAGTAAGTTCTGACCCCCTTATCCTAGAAGTTTCGGGAGTTAAAGAATGCGCCAATTGGTTAGATGCTAATGAATGTCAGAGAAAAGCTCATTATGAATGTCGAGGAAAAGCTCATTTTGAAAATTTTAGAGAATACCCTGCATCTCGAAGGACTTCAATCAAGCAACCACCAATTTTGGAGTTCAAATCATTGCCCAAACATTTAAAGTATGCATTCTTGGGCACTGATGAATCCTTCCCAGTAATCATTTCATGTTCTCTTTCACCTCAACAATAAGACAGTGAGCTACGTGTGCTCAGGGATCACAAGTGTGCCATAGGATGGACCTTGACAAATATAAAAGGAATTAGTCCATCTATATGCATGCACCGAATATTCTTAGAAGAAGGAAGCAAACCAGCCGTAGCTTCCCAAAGAAGGCTAAACCCCATCACAAAAGAGGTAGTTAAGAAGAAGATCTTGAAACGGTTGGATGCTAGAGTGGTATACCCTATCTCGGACATCAACTGGATCAATGCAGTTCAGTGCATCCCAATGAAAGGAGGAATGACAGTGGAGGTTAATGATCAGAATGAACTTATTTCCAAGCGGATAATCACTAGATGGAGAATCTGTATGGATTAAAGAGCACTGAACAAATCCACAAGAAAGGATCATTACCCCTTACTGTTATCATGATGGTTACTCTAGATACAACCAGATTTACATAGCACATGAAGGCCAGGAGAAGACTACCTTTAATTGCCCCTATGGAACATTTGCATTCCGCATAATGCCATTTGGAATTCGCAATGCTCCAACTACCTTTCAGCTTTGCATGACTTCTATTTTCTCTGGCATGGTGGAGCACATCATTGAGGTCTTCATGGATGACTTCTCTGTGGTGGGAGCATCATTTGAAGGATGTCTGGAAAATTTACGATTGGTGCTGACAAGGTGTGAACTCTCTAATTTGGTAATCAACTGGGAAAAATCCCACTTCATGATACAAGAAGGAATTGTGATGGGACACAAGGTGTCAAATTTGGGGATAGAAGTTGACAGAGAAAAAATAGAAGTCATTGCCAAACAGTCACCGCCAACTTTTTTCAAAGGAATTAGAAGATTATTGGGCCATGCAAGTTTTTACAGAACGTTCATTAAAGATTTTTCACACACCACCAAACCACTATGTAAGCTGCTAAAAAAAGATGCAAAATTTGAGTTTGAAGATAATTGTTTAAAGGCATTCAATTTGTTGAAGGAAAAGTTGACCACTACACGTATCATTGATACACCTGACTGGAATGAACCATTTTAAATCATGTGTGATGCAAGCAACTACGCAGTAGGCACAGTTCTTGGCCAGAGGAAAAGCAAAGTATTCCGTACAATTTACTACGCAAGTAGAACATTGAATGCATCTGAAACCAACTATGCCACCACAGAAAAGGAGCCATTAGCAGTGGTGTTTGCAATTAACACATTCAGACCTTATATTTTGGGAAGCAAAGTAGTAGTATATACAATCACTCTGTCATTAATTATCTCATGCTGAAACAGGATGCTAAGCCAAGGCTGATCAGATGGATTTTGCTCCTACAAGAGTTTGATATTGAAATCAAAGATAAGAAGGGATCTGAAAATGAGGTGGCTAACCACTCTCACGTATGGAAAATTTTACTGGAGGTGACATGGACAACGTACCAATCAATGATTCCTTTCCAAATGAAACACTATTGGCTGTCCAAGGAAGTACAAAGCCCTGGTTTGCAGATATTGCAAATTATCTTGCCTGTAGGATTATTCCCTATGAATCATCATGGGAGCAAAAGAAAACATTTCCCCCCATGTAAAGTCATATTTGTGGGATGAGCTTGTATTGTACAAATACTTCTCAGATCCCGTAACTCATGGATGTGTTCTGAAAGAAGAAATGCATTCCATTTTAACTCACGGCCATGCACTTAAATGTAGGGGATGCTTTGGGCTGCAGCCAAGGTACTGCATGGTGGATTCTACTGGCCTACACTATTCAGAGATGCACAGGTGTTTTTCATTAAGTATGACATATGTCAAAGAATGGGACAAATCTCATAGAGGAATGAAATGCCGCAACAAAATGTGTTGGAGGTTGAGGTCTTCGATGTGTGAGGACTTGATTACATCGGGCCATTTCCTCTGTCTATTGGGAAAAAGTATATATTAGTTGCAGTGGATTATATCTCCAAATGGGTTGAGGCAATAGCCATACCCTCTAGTGATGACGTAGTAGTGTTGAGATTTCTGCGCAAAAATATCTTTTCAGGATTTGACACACCTAGATGCATTGTGAGTGATGGAGGATCACACTTCTTCAACAAAGTCTTTGAAGCATTGTTGAGAAAATATGGAGTTCGACATCGTACTTCATTAGCATATCGTCCTTAGTCTAACGGACAATCTGAAATATCAAACAGAGAAATAAAGACAATCTTAGAAGAAACAACGAGCACGCCCCGGAAAGGTTTGACATTAAGACTTGATGATGCACTTTGGGCCTACAAAACTCCCATTGGTATGTCTCCATATCATCTAGTCCTTGGAAAAGTTTTTTTTGAAAGGCTAATGTTTATATTCATATAATAAAATATGTACATGTACCAACTATAGGTACTATTACAAAAGTGTTCTAGAAAAGTGAAATCTAAGAATATATGAAGTAGATCAACTCCCTAAACTTTTCCACCTATCTATTGATCAAACACATGTAACCCTCCTTTATCTGTAGCTAAGGTGAACTAGGGAGACTTCCCATGCGTCATCTATGCGTGTGGATAATCTTAGCATTTGAATCATTGTTATTACCTGCTTTTCAACCAGAACAATCGTCATAGCTATCAACATATTCATTCCTTTGCGGACTGAGTACATAACTCAGATGTGTTCCAGAGAGCCATCCCTGTAATGAAAGTGGCTAAGGGTGAACAACATATAACTCCTCTAGCTTCATAGATCCCACAAAACATTCAGCATCAAGTTCAGTGTCGTCGTAGCTTTTCAGAAGATCGAAATCTCATTACTAATTCTTGGAAAAGCTTGCCACCCCCTATAGAGTTGGAACATAGAGCCTATTGGGCCATGCGTAATTTGAATTATAGCATGAAGACAGTAGGAGAGAAGAGGTCATTGCAATTAAGTAAATTAGATGAGCTGAGGAATGATGCATATTAGAATGCCAAAATATGCAAGGAAAAAACAAAAGCGTGGCATGATAAACACATGCTCAGGCTCCATTTCCAACTTGGACGAAAGGTACTCTTGTTCAACTCCAAACTAAATTTTTTGTAGGAAAACTAAAATCAAGATGGTCTGGACCCTTTAAAATCACTCAACCATTTCCATGTTGGGCAATAAAGATTGTTCATCCAGATAAAGGTACCTTCAAAGTGAATAGACACCGGCTGAAACCATATGAGGAATGTAGCAACATGTTAGAGAGGTTAAATGATTCTGATCACTGAATCAAGTTCATAATGTCTAGCTAAAGACAATAAAGAAGCGCTGCTTAGGAGGCAACCCAAAATGTGTTGTTTTGCACCACTAAGGGATGTACCCTTACCTTCTCTACTTAACTCAATCAATATTATGTTATAAAATGTGTTAAGTTTGTGGAAAAGCAGTTATAAGTCCCCCAATTGAACTTATTAGTGTCTATGTCCATTAAAAATGTTGAGTTAATTTTGTATGCCTTTTGATTAATCATCATAGGCTAACATCTCTTGGTATATCTTATAGGGTGACCTACAAGAACATAATCACCAAAAGATCATGAAGAAATCATAGTTAAGTAGAAAATATGAGTAAAAGCTCCAATTTCTCATTCAATGCCCATGATCAACATGTCCCGTTTATGCGCACTTACCCCACAATGGCATCCTATTGGCTCGGCTATGCAGTTCGCATTGCTTCATAACCCAGAACACATCTGAGCGCAAGTCTTCTACGGTACTTCACTATAAGTAATAGCTCACTCAAACGCATTTCTCTTGTATTTTCTGAGTTTAGAAACATGCCTCCTATGAAAGCAAAAATTACTAAATTTGGAGTTACGGAGAAGTTTGTGAATACCATTGCAAAAGATTTCTATAATGCTACTGTGGGTGTGTTAGATGTGATTTGGGAGAGGGGTTTTGCTTCGGATTTCCCACCATTATGAAAGTTGTTAAGGATCGTTATTGGACTCAGTTCCTTAGAACTCCACCTGACTATGCACCAAATTTGGTAAGGGGATTTTATACAAACTTAGTTGTCATGAATGACTCAAAAGTATATGTTAGAGGGACTTGGATGCCATTTAGCCCAGCAGAAATAAATCAGATACATAATCTTTTGTGTCTAAGTGAAGAGGAGTTCTCAAAGTTCAATTGGGGATACCCTGATCTAGCTAATGTGGCTGATTATGTATGTTCTCCGGGAATGACCTGGAAGATGTACATTGGAACCAAATCGATTGAATTGGGGGTTAACAAGTAAGATTGTTGTGCCACTGTCCTTATCTGGCACTTATTCATATGAACAAGAATGATGCCAACCACCAACACTGAGGACATCAAGTTGAAGCGACTGCTGCTCATCTATGCCATTGAAACTGGACAAAGCATTGATGTGGGGAAAGTCATCTACTAAGATATTATGAAGAGTCTAGTTGTCTTGGAGAAGCTACCCAACTCACTGCACTTCCCTTCATTGATTGCTACTGTGTTTGAAGGCTGAGTAGCCTTGGCTGAGGACGAGAAGATGTTTCCTTCTGCTCTTGTATCACTCCTACTATGATAAAAAAAATTAGGTGCTTACTTTGATCGCCGGGAACCCAAGACTGAATCCACCACAATGAAATCTGTTGCTTTCTCCAACTCCAAGTTCAAAGGTAAAGCCAAATTGGCAACTCTTATCCCTCCTCTGCATGTACCAACTCTGGTCCATAAGCTCAAGAAGCCTGCGCCAGTCATGCCTCCAGCAATTGGTGCTCCAAATTCGGACCAGTATCAGACCTTTGTGGACCACTCTTATCGTTGCATCTCTGCAGCATACACAAATTTGGTGCTGATGTCCACAGTGAATGGTGTGCAGTATTGTGTCAACCCACTGCCACCTCCACTGAACTTTACTCCATCTGTACAATCAAGTGAGACAGCCACTGGGAATGTTGATGAATAAGAAGAGGAGGAGGACAAAGATGGGGATGAGGATGCTGATGATGGAGTACGCACCTACAACTTGATGGAATCTGACTCTGAATAAAGCATGGCTTTGCCTGCCTTTAGAGAAGTATTGCTTGAACTCCTAATTTCTTCATCTAGTAAGGGCACTGAATGCTCAATTTGGGCATAAGGAATTAATTGACTATTGAACCTTGATTTGGTGAACTTTAAACTTTGTGCGTTTATTTGCTCTATTGTTGATCTTTTGAATTGAACCTCGTATGTTTTGGTCTATATGCCTTTTTCTGCCTACCTAGATACTATCTCTTCTGCTTTTGTGGTTATTATCATGCTTTCAAAACAAAAAAAATGGAATTTTACAGAACGGAAACACTTCTGATACATGAGTGAAATTGGCCAAGGACATAAAGGGGGAAGAAATTTCAGGAAGAAAATTTTATTTTGGGGAAGGTACCCAATTTTAGGCTAAGACTAATACAAAAATTCAAACACTTTTCTTCGCTACAAAAGTAACCCCTCCAAGCCTAAACCAAGATTGGTACAAGTGATGGATAGGAAAAGGCTAAAGCCAAAAAAAATAAAAGAAGAGAAAGCCAGAAAAATAAAAATAAAGAGAAAATAAATTATATTCTGTATCCCAAAGGATAGCTAAGTAATTGATTCTATGCATTTAAGGATAGAGGTAGTTGTCCTAAAATGAAAGAGGAATAGAGCATTTTTTATGTACATGGTACTCTTGAATTATCAGTTATGTAAATACCCCCGTGTCTAATGTATGACTCTGATGGAAGAAATATGTATTGGCTTCCAAAATAATGTCTATCCCAATCACTAACCGTTTTAGCATGGCATAAAGTGAGGGAGATCAATAAAGTAAAGTGAAGAAAAGTTGGGAGGAAAAATCTATAAGTCTAAGTTTGAAGAAGGGACCTGACCGGAAAGTGAGAAATCCCCCTCAGTTCTGGCCGTGGTTGACACATCTACGTATGAAGTAATACTAAAGTTCGTAATGACTGTAAGCAAAAGAAGTTGCATGACTCGGAATTAGGTGTCCACTTTTTCACACGCATTCTCATTATGCACTTAAGTTTTTATTAAGATCTATTTGCTTGAGGACAAGCGATGATTCAAGTTTTGGGATGTTGATGAGCCAAATTTATACCTAATAAATGCATACTATTTGAGTCTTACTTGGCTCAATAAGGATGATGGGACAAGTCTTTTATACATGTTTTCCTTCCTTTTGCATAAACAAGTCATTTATTACTCTTTGAAAGAAAAGGAAGAGAAACAACTCCATAAGCAGAGGTTTTGCCCCAATTATCCAAGATGTGACATCAATTCCTGATCCCATGACTATGCAAGGTTATATGCCATACCACACTTTGCAGGCGGACAAATGTACCCCTGCATTGTACTGGAATCTTTGACGGAAAGCTACTGAAGTGGTATAAAAGGCAGAAATCAATACAAAGAAAAACATGGAGCACGAGAACAAGATTGTTCAATAAAAGAGGGTTTTGAGTTACCATCCTGAAGCTTTGATCGGATTCTCTTCTTGCCTTGTGATGAACTCAATATTGTGTGTTTGTAGAATGACTCATGCTTTAAGCAAGAGCTAAACCTTTAAATCCAGTGAAGCGATGCAACCCTTAAAGAACTCGGGGAGATTATGGAATATTTACCATATTTAGTTGTCTTTATAGTGTTTGATCTGGCTATTATTCATCCCCATCTAATTATGTCTGTTCAACATGAGTAGATGCACTAAGTGTAATGGGAGGTCGAGAGACACAAGTTATGCTAGGCATAGTAATATCCACATCGATTGCTATAGCATGAGAATTCATATAGAATCGGTGCTACCATGTAAGGATCACTTGAGAGTAATGTCTCTGGTTTATTTGTATGTGACATTGAGAGATGCTCATCTATAAACCAATGAAGGATGCTAACAACTCAAGATAGATTAGAGTCTAAGATAGGTTAATCCGATAGGCACAATATGACAATTAATCCATGACTAATCAGGTTATAATTCTACCTGAGGGACTTAAGTGGTGAAGTCGCAATCCACCTGGATATCTCAAACCTCTGTATTAGATCTATCTACACTTCACTGCATTTTAATCATCTTTGTTCATTTCCTGATCTGTAGTTTAATGATTAGAGTAGTGTATTAATATCAACTCAGTTTTATTTTGTTTAAATTGCATAAAACTTGTGAATGTTAGTAATTGTTTATGTCAATCCCTGAGTTTTGACATCCTTATCATCACTTTATTACTTATTCAGCGTGTACACTTACACATAAAAGTGCATCATGTATGTGCGCATCAGGAGGCCATGGCAATTTGACTTGAAAGCCCTATATGACGGCCATTCCAATAGGTACTCATTCACACTTTGATGTTAAACAATCCCCCTTGTACCCCTTTCTCTTAAACATGTACTTGAGGATCAAGTGAGGTTACCAAATAAGAGAGAAAAAGAGGCAGTAGTTGAGAAAAAAAAAGTGTGAACAAAAAGAAGAAAAGAAAGACAAGGGCAAGAAAAAAGAGAGCATGTTGGCCCACAAGAGTGAATGGAAAGAAGCATTAGTGGCTTGACAAGCCTTTGTTGTTCTTCGGTACAAAGAGGCTCTTGTTACTAACTCTATTGTCGGTTCATTACTGAGCATCTTCAAACTCTTTTGCAGGACAACCAAGACGTATTCCCAGAAGAGATATCCCCGGGGTTACCTCCTATCCGAGGGATAGGGAACCAAATAGACTTTGTGCTGGGAGTTGTCCTTCCAAAAAAAGCCGACTTATCAAAGTACCCCGGGGAACCAAAGAAATTAAATGGCAAGTTGAAGAGTTGATGGGAAATGGGCATGTTCTAGAGAGCCTGAGCCCATGTGTCTTGCCAACCTTGTTGGTACCCAAGAAGGATGGGACTTGGAGGATGTACATTGATTTCCATGTCATCAATAATATAATGGTAAAGTACTGACAACCCATTCCCTGGTTAGATGACATTCTTGATGAATTGCATGGTTCCTGCTTGTTTACAAAGATTGATTTGAAAAGTTGGTACCATCAAATTTGGATGAAGGAAGAGACGAATGGAAGGTTGCCTTCAAGACCAAGTATGGTATAAATGAATGGGTAGTCATGCAATTTGGATTGTCCAATGCTCCTAGTACATTCGAATTTGTCTATTTTGATGACATTTGGGATGGCCAAGCGGGCAATGAATCATGTTTTGCGTGCTTAGCTTGGAAAGTTTGTGGTTGTCTATTTTGATTACATTCTAACTTATAGCAAAACATTACGTTATCATCTTTAGCACATCCAAGTCGTACTAGATGTTTCGAGGCAAGAGAAACTTTATGCCAACCTTAAGAAGTGTACATTTTGCACGGGTAGAGTTGTTTCCTTGG
>JAOWBN010191907.1:0-15641 GCA_028565015.1 Pinguicula moranensis | reverse complement strand
CGTACCCAGTATATTCCCAACTAAGTTGGGGTCTGGGGAGTCAGATGTACGCGGCCTTACCCTTGTAATTATACAAAGAGACCATTTTTGTTGCGATCCAATATGCATTTCGTCATTTGATGTATTGAGTTCCAACAACTTCACTAAATAGAAGCACAAGAATTAATAGAGTCATTTTGTTATAGTCCATTATTAGCACAAAGCTAAAAGAATTGTTGATGGCTCTTCCAACTCCATTTGCAATGGACAAGAAATTGATGTTTATATATGCATTTGTTGATCCGCCGGAAGAGAAATCACTAGAATTGGTTAAGTGGAGACTAATGATCTGGTTACCTCATGGATCATGGCGTCCATGACTAAAGAGATGAGGACCGACTTCATGTTTACTTCTTCTTCTGTTTGTTTACTTTGGTCTGTGCTGAAGGAACTACATGGAGGAAGTAATGAATCGGATCTATACCACATCCGACGAGAGATCACAGCTTTGAGACAAGGTGCGGATACTATTACTCAGTATTTTAACAAAATGTTTGCACTCTATTATGAACTGAATTGAATGGAACCTTTACCTGTGTGTTCTTGTGGAGTTGCGAAAAAAATTAAAGAAATTGTCTAACGTAGACATTTTACACAAATTCTGATGGAACTAAACTCTAGCTATGATAATATGCCTAAAGAAATTCTCAACTGTGAACCTCGTCCCTCTATTAACAAGGCGTATGCTATGCTACTTAAAATTTAACAGAAGTGTGGCATACAGAGTAATAATAGTTTCATAGTGGGAGAGAACAGAGGTTTACTGGTGAATGCGCCTGCGAATGTCAATGATAATGTAGGCTTGGTGAGTTGGAATTTTGGAGGAAACTTCAATGCTTGTGGTAGTAATGAGAAGAAGCCTCCTCGTACAAGTAAATATGAATATAAGGTATGGAAGGAAAAATAGGAAGTGCTCACACTGTGGAGGGACTGATCATTTGGTTGATTCATCAAACTTTGCACAAACATAGCAGTAAACATGATCAAACTTTGCACAAACATAGCATCTATGGCGTCCATTTTCTCCTTTACATAGCATTAAACATGATTAAACGGGTCATAGATACTGGAGCTTATAGTCACATGTGTTGTGACTTAGACCTCTTTGATTTTTATGAAAACACAGAAGGGGGGAACTTTAGTACAACAGCCTGATGGTACCACAACCTCTGTGCATCATATCGGTGTGGTTTCTCTTAATGATGAGCTTAAGATCCTTGATGTGTTGCATTTGCCATACTTCATATACAATCTTTTATTTGTCAGTAAATTGATCAGGTCTACTCATGTTTAGCTCCTGTTTCTTACTTCCTTTTGTCTCATATCAGACCAAAAGCTCTTAGAAACTTGGCCATAGGACGCACCCATAATGAATCTATACATATTGGACAGAACACTTCTTAATCCAATCGCTGATATAGCTCTTGCTACAGGTTTTACTTCTGAACTTACTGCTCTATGTAAGCAATCCCCTCTCTGTAATAAGTTATGATGCAAATTCCATTGCACAGCACGTACCTGAGGCAACATAAGTTCCATTAACATTGTCAAGTGGGCCAATCACTAGGCTAGGAGCTAAGAAGTTCAAGGAATGACTTGTTGGGCTCATCAATGGGGTTTGGGTCGTGGAAATGCCAGGAGGGGGCGGCCCATTATACCATACAAATCAGAATGGTCTAATCCATCAGTTAAAGTGTGTGAACAGAGGCATGCTCATGCATGTATCCACTTGAGAATCTACGGTCAAAGCTTGCTTTTGGGAAAAGTGGGCTTAGTCAAAGGGTATTCATGGGGGTCAAAGAATCGAAGGACATGAAGGTCTTGGTCATGGTCTTGCCTAGGTCCAAGACAAATGCAACTGGAAGGGTTTGGAAGTTTGACCATCTCATGGACTCAAAGATCATGGTCGAAGTAGCATTTAAAGATGCATGAACTTAGATTAAAGTCTTGAATATATCTTGTAGCCTATAAATTGTTTGTTCGAACTCATCTAGGTAGCTTTTGTTTTGTTTTGAATGTTAATGTGAGGTTTGTGTCCTCCTTTACTTTTATGAAAGTTATTTTGACTTACCTATTACCACTTGAGGTTAGTGGCATCTTCTTACAAAAACTTATCTTTTGGATCTTGGTTGGGACAGTTCTTATCAAGGGCCCTTAAGTGGTGTTCTTCTTTTTATAAATAAAACCATAGCTTGTTTCCCACTTCTTTATAGGTGGTAGATCAAGTTCTCGATAAATTTGTTTAATTCGATCATTGGGTTTTTGAACCACCAATTTTTGGTATTGAGTTTAGTCACAACTGTTGGCTAGGTTCATATCATTTGGTACCAAAACTCAATTTGAGCGAATTTGGGTCATCCTCGATGTTGTTGGTTGTTGTCTCTTTACAGCCGTGAGGTCAACTTCTCAAGTGATAGATTTATCTCTCTCAATTCGTTGTGTTCCTTGCTGATTTCTAAAAAAAGAGTCGAGTCTAAAGCAAGGGGCAAAGGCTGATTTTTTTTAAAAAAAAAGTGAGAAACGGAAAGGCCGAAAAGAAAAAGCTCCTCTTGACCAAAAGAAAAAAAGAAACTGAACACCATCCAGAGGGCATTCTTCTAGGGTGCTAGTACAGACCAAAGGAAGATCTGTTGGGTTTCATGGGACAAACTTATCACCTCGGTTGAAAAAGGAGGTCTGGGCGTTTGCTGTCTGCAAGCTTTTAATGAGGCCATGCTGGCTAAATGGTTTGCAAGGATTCTCACAGAGGAAAATAGCTTAACCTTCAGTGTACTAAGGTCGAAGTATGGGTGTGTGGCCTTCTGGAAGTTGGGGGACTACGGGAATTGAGGCAACCAATACCTGCAACAAGAAGCTCCTACGGTATTAGCAAATCTCATGCCTCTTCTTGGTGGAAGAGCATCCAGAAAGTAGCATCCTCTTAAAAATTCCAATAGAATATTAGTATAAAGCTAGGCTGCGGAGATAGTATCAAGTTCTAGCTTGACAAATGGCTTTTGGATACACCTCTAGCGGAGAGTTACAACAGATTGTTCAGAGTTGCTTCCAACCCAAGCAGCTATGTTGCAGAATTGGGTTACTAGCTCAATAATACTTGGAGATGGTCCTGGTCCTGGAGAAGGAATCTCAGAGCTTTGGAGCACAATGAGCTGTCAAACCTGATGCTTTCCTTGCAAGATACTTGCCCAGATGTTCAGAGAAAGGACAGATATGTGTTCAAAGGAAACAATGAAGGCACCTACACAGTGAAAGCTACATACCAGCAAATTATAAATCTAAAAAATTCTTACTCTGAAGAGGAAGCAGCAAACTTAACCATGGTCTGGAACAAAATATCCCCTAAGAAGGTTATAATATTTGCATGTAGCCTGCTGCATGGATCACTACCAATGAAAAAAGCATTACAACACCGAAAGATTATCCAGTATGGAATGCTATAGACATGTCCACTATGTCTTTCAAGTACAGACAATGAATCTATTCATCACTTATTTTCTAAATGTCCAATTGTTGTGCAGGTGTGGCTAAAATATATGCTTGGCTCTTCTCTGAGGGACAAACAACATGCAGCTTACTAGAAGCACCTTCCCTGTGGCAATTTATAGCTGTCAAACCTCACAGTATAAATGATGATGCCTGGAAATAATTTTGGCTGGCCATGGTTTGGTCTGTATGGAAAACAAGGAATAAAATCCACTTTCAGGCCATGGAAACCAACATATAGAGGATTGCTCAAACTATACAAAGGGATACCTGGTTATGGATTAGAGCAAAGAGATCACTAAATTTTTTTCCTCACAGTTTTGCGGACTAGCTACTCAATCCAAAAGACGGTATCAGCTTCTCTCTTGACCAGATGAGAAAGCCTCTGATATTAATCTACTGCATCTTCTTCTTAATAGGCTACCTGATACCATGGTAACATTGTCTCTTCTAAGATTTCTCTAGAGGGTCCCAATCCCGCAGGCAAGAGAATCCAGCACATTCACATACCATCAGTAACATAAGGAGCAACTGAGCTATGAAGACTTATGATCAAAGGATTAAGTACCCTCTACCTTTCATATTTTGAATCTGTAACACACTTACTCTTTTCCATATTTATCAAGGTGCAGGTTAGGATGGTGAAATATCTCTCACAACACACGGAGGCTATGTCAAGAAGCAATCACACAACATTAGAGAAATGGCTAACTATCCGAACTATGAGTTACATGGAATTCGGGAGTGATTCTAAGCCATGAGTTCAAAAATAGAAAAACATAAGCTCAAAGTCTACAAGGTTGTCCTCAGAAAGCATCTGGCAGATTATGGCCTGAAACTTTGAAGATCTATTCAGGAAGGATCTTTATTCATTACCTAGATGGTGGTGGTTAGTTATTATTCTCTAGTTTTTTGGAGTGATATGCAGGCTATACGAATTACCTCCTCTTCAGTCATTATAGGGATAGCTCGCCAACTTAGTCGAGTTGTGTACCAATAGACCTACAATGGGCGTTGATAATGAGAGAACCATGACACACTGCTTGGTTAAAAATGGATAATGGCGATGATCCGAATGCTGAGATGTTGTGAGATCTTTTATGACATTAGGTGAGCCATACACCGGTTCACCCTTAGCTATATCTAAAGGGGGTATGAAGAAACGGCAGGTTACTCAGCACAATCACAAAGATATTAACTAGTTGTCCTCCAATGAGCCACTGTGGATTTGTTTGTATTTTGTATTTTGTATTCTGTTTTCTTTCTCCACATATGCTTTTTATTCCTATTGAAACTTGGCTTATCTAAAAAAGAAATCCATCATGACCCTAGAACTATTCATTCCCGCATTGATCAAATAGAGACACGGGAACCCCAAGAACAGACACGAGAACCTCTAAACCAAGGGCAAGAGGACGAGTTGGACGCATGGTCCATGGGAGGTAAGGAGCTTTACATGGGATAGGGGCATAAGAAGTGGCCCTTCGAGGAGGAACTTTGAAAGGCTAAGACATGACCATGACAACGATCTTGGCAATGTGAAGATAAAGATTCCTTCATTCAAAGGGAAGACCGACCCCGAGTTGTACCTTGAATGTGAGACAAAAGTAGAGATGGTGTTCGGTTGCCACAACTATTCTGAGCATCAAAAGGTAAAACTCTTTGCCATTGAGTTTACTTATTACGCTATTGTGTGGTGGAATCATATGGTGGTCAGTAGGAGAAGGAATGGTGAGCCAACCTAATGCAATCCAAGTTGCACCAGAGCCAACAAACCAACTTGTGCCCTACAAGAACCGTGAGGATGAGCCAAGGGAAGCCGTGAAACATGTTATTAAAGAAGATCCATTGACATTACCTAATAGACCAATCACAACGATGATAGTTAACATTTTGACAGGGCAGTGAGCAGTGAGGACGGAATCTTAGGAAGTACAGGTATGGGTAAGAATTATATTATGCACAACTGGTGACCAGTTACCAGAAACTTCCAGAGGTTTTATAACCTTAATGCATTTTAATTTGAGAAGGAGATGAAAATCCTCATCACGTAAAATTGGTGCATGTCTTATCTTTTCATCTATTTGCGGTACAGGTAGGAAGAGGTGCGATCACTGCTCAGTCATGAGTTGCCACTGTATGAGAAATTCGCATCAGTTAATTCCCTTGACGAGCACAATCTGGTTGAGTAGAGTGTGAAAATGAGAATATTGTTCTACAGATTGTATATGAGTTTTAATAACGTACAATTCATTAGCGTAAAAGGTGGATTATGTTGTTGGCCGAACATAAGATAAATGGGTTCCATAGATTATGCAACATAAGAAGATCTTGTGGCTGACTTTTTGGATCCTAACATTGGCTGATTGGCAAGGAAAGATATCACCCGAGACTGACTCGTTGGAAGTCCGAGTAGCTATGTACTTGTTTTGGTTGGATCTAAGATATGTATCTGATCAGATTACGAACCATCATTCATTACAGAGATAGCTCACCGAACTTAATGGAGCTGTGTACCAATATCCCTAAAATGGGAGATTGAAAATGTGACAGCTAGGACATTCTGATTTGGTGAAGAGCGAATGACAGAGATAATTTAAATGTTGAGATGATTTGTGATCTTCTATGACGTTAGGTAAGCCGTGTACGTGATGGAGAGTATGAGGAGAAGACTGGGATTTCAGATCGACCACAAACATGATTATGGTATTTGACTGAGTAGGAGCAAAGTGATATTTGTATGTGACATTTTCTGTATATTTTTTTATCAATGAAATTTGGCTTATCCAAAAAAAAGGATGAGTGCTAACAAGTTCAAGGAGACTATAAATGGAATGCTCATAAAGATGTGGGCTAAAAACATGACATTTGGATCTCATGGCCCACATGTGTTAAGTGGGCCCCACGGTCTAATTGAGAATACAACCCATTAATGTGGTCCCAAGTCCTAGTCCATGATTAAACCCACACGAGAGAAGGAAGTTTAAACCCTAAGGAGACAAATGTGAACACATTTAATGGGTTTACTTAGTGGGAATGATAAGGATCTTCCAAATAAGGAAATTTTCCTTAAAGATGATTTACTCATTAAAGAACAGTCCATCCTTATCTCAAAGAGTCCATCATTATCTAGACTAAGTTATTTCTTCCCTTTGTTATTTTTTGAATTTTGGGAAGTTGTTAGAATAATTAGTGTCTTGTTTTTCAAGCAAACAATAGTCCTAGTATAAGAATAAAATTCGCTCCCTTCACCTATAAATAGAGGTTGAATTCCTTTGTATCAACAATACTTTATGAATTTGAGCTTTAATGAGATTTTTGTATTCCCTTCGATTTTATGAAAATTTAAATTTATCTTTTCTCTTTTTGAGTTAAGTGGCATTGTAAGGAACTTATCCTGGATTCTTGGTTGGTATATTCATTACCTTCAGGGAATCACATGTGGTGTTCTTATTTTCTTTCAAAACCCGTGACTTGAGTTGGTAGAATACAAGTTATTCTTCAAGCTTGAGCAACAACAAATTCGTCCATGATCAAAAACTGTGAATCACTGAAATTGGTAGTGGGTTTTGTCACAAGTTCGTTAATATTCATAGCATTTTGGTATCAGAGCTAGGATTAGGACATTTTTGCCACTATCTTTCAACATTCAGATTGTTTTGCTCTTCATAGCTTTGAGGCCGAAAATTGCTTGATAATTTATCCTTTGTTTTTGTTCTTGTTCTTCAATTTTCAAGTTGTAACCTTGCGGGTTTTCAAAAAACAAAAGGTTATCTTTTCGATGAAACAGCCGAAGCTAGGCCTATTAAAAAAATGAGATTTCAAGGCAAAAAAATGGCGTTTCATCAAAACTTTGTTACAACCAGCAAGAGATCTATTCAAGTTTGAGTTCTTGGTTTCTTTTTTTTATATATAAGCCAAATTTCAATAATAAAATAAAGTATGTACAAGAAGACAAATATACAGATGTGCAAAATAGTCGGAAGACAACTAGAAGTATCCACTAGCTAATTTCTTTGGGATTGAGCTGAATAAACGCATATTCTTCATATCCTCCCTCTGATATAGTCAAGGGTGATCTGCTATATGGCTCACCTAACGTCATAGAATATCACAAAGCATCTCAGCATTCAAATCATTGCCATCATCCGCTCTTCACCATTCAAAGTATCATGATTGTCCCATTATCAATATCCCATTGTAGGGATATTGGTACACAACTCGAATTTGTTTGGAGGACTATCCCTGTAATGAATGGGGGAGTGGTATTCCGAATAGGCATATATGTCAGATCAAAAGCAAAGAAATAACTAAGGGACCTATCTAGCATATCTGACGCTGGAACTACAACATTGATCAACTAGCCACCAGTGCGTGTCTAGTGACTACAGGAGTCATTACTGAATACCAGATAGATCCTGATATCAGCTCAACCTACTTACCTTATAGCATTTAGCTTTGTGATTGCTATAATGTCCCATTAGTCAAGGCCCACTATAATGTGACAACCCAAGTTCAGCAATGCACCAATGGATCCCTCCTTGTTGGCAACTAAGTTGCTGATATGATACACTTCTAGATAGCATATCAGATTTAGCATCTTGGTTGTTGCATTTAGAAATGCAAGCAGCATGGCTACATCCACGGACCTGGAGTTGTTTCAAAACCATGTGTAATCTGCATATGCTGGAAGTTGCCAGGAATTGATCTGCTAGGGAAAGCTTCTATCTCTTCTCTTCATGATTATTCATTCCAGGATGCCAAGATGAGGATTTGTGTAACTTCTGTGATCAGCGTTCAAGAAGGAGGCAGCTGATGGACCGTAGTAGCCATTCAGTGAATGAGTAGGGAAACTTCCTTGATTTCTTTGATCTAAGCCAAAGACAAGTGGATCTTTTAACGTTTGCAATTATCTTAGATGAATCAGGTTGTATAGCCTAAAAGTGGTGTGCATTTCTAGACAGCCAAATGTACCATACCATAGAAATCAAATTGTTTTCCAGGCTGCCAGATTGACCTGGGAGGCTGCAGAGAGGGAAGTTGAGAATGATGGAGTAGTGGCTCAAAGGCTATCCAGTTCTGAGTCTCCTTCCAGACCTTTACAACGATGCAGCAAGTAGAAAATAAGTGTGTCACAGTTTCAATCTCAGAGGTATAGAAGTTACAGAGAGATATCTGATTTTCAGGTATGATGCCTCTCTTCTTTAATGCTCCCTGCGTAGGTATGCCATCTTGTAACATCATCCAGACAAAGATCTGGATTTTCTTTGGGGCTAGATTATCCTAGATGCTGGCTAGAAGTGTAGTTTCTTTTTGAGAGAAAACTATTGGAGTACCTACAACAATATGTTTTTAGGCTACCTTTATTGAATAGTGACCATCAGCATTGCCTTTGAAGAAAAATCTATCTGCTCCATTGGTCCTAACTGTACTATCTTGCAGGAAAGAAAGAAGATTAGTTAGATCAATTAGTTCCACATTTCATAGTTGTATACGCCAGTTCCATGACCAAGACCAAGAACCATTAGACCAAAAGCCATAATCAGATATATAGGCATTAGAATCAGAAGCAACTCTGTACAGCCTTGGAAATTGATCAGCTAATAGGTTGTTTTTTTGCTATTTATCCAGCCAGAATCTGGTTCCATCACCTATAACAACTTGAATCTGAGCATGTTGCTTAAACTAGCTTGTGTTCATGAGGTCTTGGATGTTATTCCACCAATGAGAAGCATAAGCTCTTCCCCTCCTTCCTCTCATTCTTCTAGTTGGAGTATAGGGTCTGATTAATTCCTTGAAATCTCCTGCAGCTAGGACCCCATTAACTCCATATTTGGATCTCAGGATTTGCAGGCTCTTGTCACCAGACAAGATTCTTGCTCCCCAGTTGCTGAGCATGGTTTGATTAAATGTGTTTAAGCTGCGGATTCCCAGCCCACCATCCTTAACAGCAGTGGAGACTTTCATTTAGGATGACCAACAGGTGCCCTTTTTGTTTGGCTGTCTGTTCCAAAAGAAGGCACTTTGGCAAAAGATTAGCTTCTTTATTATAACATGTGGACATCTATAGAAAGCAAAAAAGTGAGAAGGCAAAGCATAAAGTACAGAATTGAGTAGAATCAGTTTACCACCCAAGGACAAAAACTTGTGATCCCATAGGTTGAGGGTGTGGTTGAATTTATCAGCCACAGAAGACCAACTGGTAGCTTTGGAGTGATTAGCAGCTAAAGGAAGTCACAGATACTTGCAGTGGAGAGAGCTAGATTTGCATCCCATGAAAGCAGCCATCTCTTCTAAAGTATCAGCATGAATGGCTAAGTCTATGAGACTTCTCTTTGAGTAGTTGATTTTCAAACCTGACGTGATTTCAAAAATCATGACGACCGCCTTCAAAGCTTTGATAGTTTGCCAATTAGCCTCACCAAAGAGGAGCGTATCATCAGCAAATTACAGATGACTTAAAGGTACTTTGTCCCTCCCAATACAAAAACCTTTATACATGTTTAGCTCAATGGCTTTTGATAACATAACTGAGAGGCCTTCAGCTACTAACAAGAACAAAGCAGGAGATATGGGATCATCCTGGCGCAAGCCTCTCTTGGGAAAGAATTCCTATGATGGAATGTCGTTGACAAGAACAGATGAGGAAGCAAAGATTGTATATCTGAACCCACCCAGCAGGTTGGGAATCCCATTTGCAACATTGGATCCTGTAAATATTTCTAGTTGACAGTATCAAACGCTTTTTCAAAATCAACTTTGAGAAGAATGACTTATTTTCTCAAGTTCCTCAATTCATCTATAGCCTCATTTGCGATCAGAACACCATGTAATAATTTTTTGTTCTTGATAAAGGTTGTCTGGGCAAGAGAGTTTCCCCCAACACTTCCCTGAATCTATTGGCTAGCACTTTTGACAGGATTTTAGGCATGATTCCAATGAGAGATATAGGTCTAAAGTCATGAACTGACAAGGGGGCATCAATTTTAGCCAGCAGAGTGATTTGAGCAGTATTAGTTCCTTTTGCCAGCTTATAGTTTTTTTAGAACTCTAGAAAAAATTGTAAAATGTCAAGCTTGAAAAGGGGCATAAAATGTTTTAAAAGTTTGAAGTTCAACCCATCAGGACCTGGGCTTTTTCCACTGTCACAATCTTGGATAGAAGCCATAATCTCCTGCTCAGAGAAGGGTAAGGCCAGCTTGACTTTGCTTAATTCTGAGAGACGCCTAAATTTGATGCATCTGACTGAGGGCCTGACCCATGTCTGTTCTGAAAACCTCTCTTTGAAATGCCTATTGAAAACATCTTTAAATTGATCAGGCTCTTCAATCCACTGATTCCCCCTCCAAATCCCATGAATACCATTTCTGTTTTAGTTTTTTCTTAACCATCTATGGAAGTAGGATGCATTGGCATCTGACTGAGTTCTTGGTTTCTGACAATCCCTGAAACCATAAAATTCTTGCGTTTGAGCTTGTTTCGAGTTGTTGGATCAAATCTAAATCCTACTAGATCAAGGAGTCTAAAGTGTTTGTTAGTTAGAGTTCAAGTCATGAATTTGAGTCCTCTTCATACTCAAATTCGAGTAACCACACAGCATTCAAAGTCTTGTTTTCCTTGAAATTCTATTCATCTATAATTCTCAATCTTAAATCAAGTTCCAATCCATTTCTTGGGTTGTCGTTTGACTTGATAAGAGATCCTAGTTGAAGTTAAATAAGTCCTATTGAGAATACTTGAGTGATGAAAGGCAATAGTGGTGAGCTCAAGAGATGGTAAAATCCGTACTTTAGTGGTCATCTTTGAGTGCATACTTGTGAAGGAGTGGTGGGTATTTTTACTAACCCTTTTGTGCAGGTACAACATTTCTAACAAAGACAAACCGAGGTTAGCTCACATGATGACCCTAAAGACATCGCCATGAAGCAGATGATGAGATTGATGCAAAGATTGGAATTGGTGATCTCTACTCAACAAGAAAAATTAGAACGAGTTGAGGCCCTAATATCTAAAGAAGCATCTACAAGCAATGTTCCAAATCCCACAAGTGGAACAAAAGGCGATCAACCACCTTTAGGAGGCAAAGCCGTGGCTAATTCGCCAAATGAACTATGCGAATCTGAGGGAGAACCCAATGATGATGGAGTTGATCTTGATGCATGGTCCGAAAGGTTTGATGATGGATATGAACCACGTGGCCGAGGAGTTTGAATAAATCGTGGAAACATGAGAGTGCAACAACCATGGCGACCCCCTTACCAAGCCGTATGTGATGTCGGCTGCCCGAGACATGCTCATGAAGATAACCTTGGAAATGTGAAGATCAAAATCCCTTCCTTTCAAGGATCCCAAGCATACTTAGAATGAATGATGAAAGTTGAGAAGGTTTTTGGATTCCATGACTACACGGAGCGCCAAGAGTTAAAACTTGTTGCTGTTAAGTTTACTGATTACACTATCACATGGTGGGATCAAGTGTTGAGCAATAGAAGATGTTATGAAGAACCATCTATTGAGGATTATGAGGAAATGAAACAGATCTTAAGGAAGAGGTTCATTCCTAGTAAATTCTACCGTGAGATCCATCAAAGTTGCAACATTTGGTGCAAGGTTCTGAGAGCATTAAGGAGTTTTATAAGGATATTGAGCTACTTTTGATTCGAGCCAACATTTAGGAGGATCGTAAGGTTACTATGGCACGGTTTCTTCAAAGTTTGAATCATGAGATAGCTAATGTTGTTGAGTTGCAATACTATGTTGAGATTGAATATATGCTATACCAAGCAATCAAAGTTGAGAGCAACTTAAGAGGAAAGCTGTGAGGAAGGCAAGTTCAAATTCTAACCCTAGTTCTTCATGGAAGCCGAACCCTGTATGGGAGAAGCCGAATCCTAAGTGGGACAAATCTAGTTCCGAGCCTTCAAAAAGGAATGACGTGAAACCCATGGCTAAATCAGGTACTTCTACACCCTCTATATTGAGACATCGTGACATTAAGTATTTCAAGTGCCAAGATTTAGGTCATATTACGAGCCAATGCCCAAACCAACAAGTCATACTAATCAAGGGTGATGGAGTAATCTCATCCGAGGAGGAGTCTATTGAAAACGAATCATTTGGAGATGAAATAGAGCATGATGAGACCGAGGCTGCTGTTAAAGAATTGTTGGTGATTCGTAGAGTTTTGAACATGCAAATCAAGGATGAGGACGAACGATCAAACACAGTGTGAGAACCTCTTTCATACATGTTATTTTGTTAATAATAAGGTTTGCAGTGTTATCATAGATGAAGGAAGTTGCACACATGTGTATAGTAACTACTTGGTACAAAAGATGAATTTGAAGACTATCAAACATCCAAAGTCATATCGACTTCAATAGCTTAATGATAGTGGAGATATAAACGTGGTGAAGCAAGTGATGGTTCCTTTGGTTATTGATAAGTACAAAAATGATGTTCTATGTGATGTAGTGCCCATGGATGCTTGCCATATTCTACTTGGAAGGTCGTGGCAATTTGACCGTAAAATAATCGATGATGGACCCACAAATAGGTACTCTTTTGGTCATAGAGGATGAACTATTATACTTGTACCTTTACCTCCAAAATAGGTCAATGAGGACCAATGTCAGTTGAGGGAATTGAGAGGTGGAAAAAAGAGGGAAAGAGGCCATGAAAAAAAGAGTGAAAAAGAGAGGAAAACGGAATTAGAGAACAAAAAAAATATGTTTGACCCATATGAGTGAAATCAAGAGTATTTTACATCTTACTTCTATGGTTGTACTTTTTGACAATGAGGGGTGCACCTATCCAATTAGTGCCAAATATTTTGATTGAGGCCATAGATGAATCTAGCCTCGGCTAATCAAAATCTTCTTCTACTCTTACATTCAATTTTAAGAATAGCCTCTCATGATAATATTCAATAACTGAACGATTACCTTGGCATATAAGTTGTAGTTGCTCTCTCAACTGACGAACATAGGAACTAGGAACATATGCTTTCTTCATCTGAATCATAGGGGCGGCCCAAGTCTCAATCGGTGGCTCCAAATCTTGAGCTCTATTCTGCCTCAAATTTCTCCACCATGTATAAACATATCCCTCGAATTCTGAAAAATAGCCAATCTTACCTTATTGTGTTTGGAAACCTATGAAGCTCAAATATGTGCTCCATGTGATCCTTCAAGGCTAAGAATGCCTTGGGGTCACACTTGCCTTGAAACTTAAGGATAGTTGGCTTGAGATTTCTCAAAGAATCATTGTCTTGGACTCCAACTTGTTCGCAAGGCCCACTACGTCGATCCAGGGGTGGATTTGCGTTGCCTACATTTAGCCTCAGGTGGCCATCAACTTGCCTCTGGTTTCCAACCCCAAGTTGAGCTATCATACGGCTCTATTCAGCTAGTTGGTCAATCATTGCATCAAACTATCCATCCATTCTTCCCATAGCAGCCAAACTGATGACTCCTAAATTGTGAATAAACAAGAGAATAGTATGTTTCAAAATAATACTCACCATCGGATTATTAGAATTTGGTCTCTTTCAGTTAGAATACATCTTGATAAGTCATTTGACTTTTGGAAAAATTTCAGTTCGATCCGAACACGTTTAGACCTCCGATCGCCAACAAAACAAAGACTGAGCAGTGCTGCAAATAGTGGATCGTGAATGCATAAAAAAGTAGTCTGTTCCGAAATCAATACATCACGTTTGGACCGTTTAAATCTGATCTTCTTTTGATAGAAAGACTCTTGATGAGTCCTCTAACTTCAGTTAAAGTTTCAGACCGATCCAAATATGTTTGTAACTCTGATCGTCAGAAACCACGGAACTGCTATGTGCTGTAATTACTTACAATTGGATCGTTAGATTTTTCGCCCGTGACATAGTTTGCACCATAAACAACAAAGCACAATAGAAATAATATTTAGTAAGAACCACATACCAAATGTACCCCCAAAATTCACTCAAAATCCAATATCTCTCAAAAAGATCTCGAATATAGTGAGGGGACGGGTTCACTCGCTGTTATCACTATCTTTGTTCTTTCAAATTCCAATTCACGTGCAATAAGAACTTGGATGCAAAGAGCTACTAATGGATGAATATCATACAAGAAACACAATTAGCAAGACACTACAGTGAAATCCAAAACAAACAGGCAATGCAAATCAAGATGTAAATTAATGCCAGATCCCCCGAAAATTACGAAAACCACTAGGAAGGAGAACAAGGGATTCTCGACCAACCGGAATTTTCTCAATTATTTTGGGAATAATTTTTTTTTTTTATAAAAAATCTATGTCGAGCATAACCCTACAGGGACTCAAAAATTGAAAATTGAATCAAAAAAATAAGACTCTTAAAACCTTGTAGATGAATTCCAAAGATTTTCCCCTGACAGGTTTTGGACTGAAAGGGGGGGCAATTTTCAAACTTTTCTTTAAAAAAATAAGAAAAAATTAGGATTCTCAATATATAAAAGGAATCTCGAAACAAGAATAATTTCAACATGACTTTAATACCAAATGATGTGAATTTTCGCACGCATAATATAAACGTGAAATTGAGAACTTATTCTTGCAATACAAAGAAACACAAAAGCGCCACGATAATGATGCTGACCAAAAATAAAGCAAATACAGTTCAGAATAATTCAATGAAAATAATGAAGATGGAAGAAATGTGTTATATTGTAGAAATCCAACTAAACATGGAACATCAACCCCTAGCCAACTGCTATGCTAGAAACAAATTTAAATCAGAGGCTTCATCGAAGACATACCCAAGGATCTACTATATGATCAATACTTAAATCATAAAGTCGGTCTTTACATGAATCCTAAGATGTATGCAACCTAATTCTCTTCAAAATATAAATTTAAATAAACAAAGAGATATCTATCAAGTTCATAACATAAAAATCAATATAGTTGGTAAATCTCAACCATTACATGCATTTATATAGGCAAATACGTGACATAGGACTAGAACTCTAATTCCTAGATTTGAGATTATTCAAAACAAACTAAACTCTATCTAAACTAGATTTAAGAATATCCAAAGCAAACTAAACTCTATCTAAACTAGATTTTTGAAAATAAAAAAAAAA
>JAOWBN010191896.1:0-15642 GCA_028565015.1 Pinguicula moranensis | reverse complement strand
TTGAGCATGAGATAATTAGAGATCATGTGACCAAAAGGTCTCGCGGTTTTGGGTTTGTTGTGTTTGACAATGAACAACTTGTTGATAATCTCTTAACTGATGGAAATATGATTGATATGGCAATTGCCCAGGTTGGCGTTCATCGATCCCCATTCCATCTCTCTCTTTCTCTCACTTTTTGTGTGTGTGTGTGCATGTGTGTGTTCGAAGAGCCGAGGGTCTCCACGAAAACAGTCTCTTGATCTCTTTATAGAAGTCAGGGTATGACTGAGAACATCTCACCCTCCCCAAACCCTGCCGAAAGGCGGGATATACTGGATATGTTTGGTTTGGTATTTGTTCCAATTCTAGGTCAAAACAAGCCACATAAGTAAGCATTATTCTGATTGTTTTATACTTGACCACTAGTGAAAGATTTCATTATAATCAACACCCTCCTTTTGTGAGAAACCCTTAGCCACTAATCTTGCTTTAATCACACAAGGATCAAATTTCAGAATACCTTCTTTAACATTAAAAATCAATTTGCACCCCACAGTTTTCTGATTTTTAGGTTTAGGGACTAATTCCCAAGTCTGATTTTTCCTAAGAGAGGTCATCTCATCTAGCATAGCAAGTTTCCAGATATTAGAGTTCTCACATTTAATGGCAGCAAAGTAGTCATCAAGTTCAACATCAGAAATATCATAAGCAACAACAAATGCAAATTCAGCATAATTTGCATATCTATTAGGCACCCTTGTATTTCTAGTTCCCTTATTAAGGGCAATAATGTATAAAGTTGATGGTAGGGTCTGATTAGCTGAAATCTGATCAGAATCAGAGGCATTTTGAATTTTTTTAGGTTCCTCAGGTTGGACAGATTCCTGTGAAGGAATTTCTCTGTCAAGCTCCACCTGAATAGAAGCTTCCCTAGGCATCTCTTTAGTTAATGTCTCAACAGGTTTTACAGGCAAGCAGGAAAAATCAAACTTATTAAAAATAACATCCCTTTATTATTTTTAAACCAGGAAAATTCCTGTCCCATAATCTATATCCCTTTGTGCATTTTTGGTATCCAAGAAGAACATACTTTAGGGACCTAAGATGTAGTTTTACAGACTTGGTGTGAGCATAAGATGCACAATCAAACACCCTTAAATGGATTAGATTTTGGTCATTTCCGGACCAAACAAATTTCGGGGTTTGAAATTCTAATGCAGATGAGGGACTCCCATTGATTAGATAAACAGTCTCTCCCCCTAAAATAGTTTTTTCAAACCAGAAGTGGTGAGTAAATATCTAACTTTATCTAACAAAGTCCTATTCATGCGTTCAGTTACACCATTATGCTGGGGGGTGTACCTCACAGTCTTATGTCTAATAATGCCACATTCAGAGCATATAGAGACAAACAAGGAGTTGCAGAATTCTAATCCATTATCAGTTCTCAAATATTTTAGTTTAAGATCAGTTTAGTTTTCAACAAGAATTTTCCATTACTTAAATTTTATAAAAGCTTGATCTTTAGACTGAAGTAAGAATACCCACACTTTTCTACCGAAATCATCAATAATGCACAAAAAATACCTATTACCACCATGTGTGGGAAGAGGTTCAGGACCCCACAAATCAATATGCAAATACTCAAGTTTCTACTTAGACAAGTGTATTCCTCTTGAAAATTTTAATTTGTGTTGTTTACCTAATACACATGCTTCACAAAACTCAAGATCAGATAATGCATGATTTCCTAAACTACCTGAAATGTGTAAAATAGTCAACCCCTTTTGACTAATATAACCTAATCTCAAGTTCTACAACTTTGTGTTATCAGAAGTAGATACAGTTAATACACACTCATTCTCATGTTTCAAATGCTTTAATTCTAAAAAATATAATCTATTTTTTTCTAGTTGCAGATAAAATAGTTCAGTCATTTTTTAAAACATTTAAAAACCATTTTCAGAATAAAAAGAACATCCAGTTTCTTCTAAAGCACCAAAAGAAATTAAGTTTCTTTTTAGCTCAGTAATGTATCTTACTTCAGACATACACACTTGTCTCTCATCAGATAGTTATAGGTTAATTGATCATGTTCCTTCTACTGCACACTTATTGTGATTACCCATATAGACTACTCCAATTTTAGACTAGTTTAGGTTTTCAAACCAGTCTTTATTTGGACACATATGATAAGTGCAACCTGTATCTAAGACACACTAATCACATTTATTATCTTCAGATATTGTTAACACCTCAGTCAAATAATCAGACACATACAAGACTTTACTTTCTTCATTGACTTGTTTTAATGCAACTACATTAGACTTTGATTTTCCAGATAGCTCCTTCTTCAATTTAAAGCAATACTTCCTAATATGTCCTGATTTATTACAGTGGTGACAAACTCTTTCTTCCTTAAACTTCTTTTTATTCTTGTCTTTATTATAATTGTTCTTGTTGTCCTGTCCACTGTTTTTATTACTAGTCTGATGTTTAGGTTTGTTACGATTATTAACAAACAGGGCATGGGACTGTTTCCTAATTTTTCTCAATTATAATTCCCTAAACTTTAATCCAGACATAATGATCTCAATTTTAGGAATCACACCAGGTTATTGCAAAGCATTCTTACCCACCACATAATCTTCAGCCAAGGAGTTTAACAAAATCATAGCCTGGCTAACATCATCAGGTTCATGTTCAATACCTCTTAGAATCTGATTCATCTTAAAAAATTCATCCAAGTTAATCAATAGTTTTACTTGAATACATTTTGAAAGAGAAAAGTGACCCATTAACAAAAATCAGATTAGTTGGTATCTTAGAGGCATACACAGAATTCAACTTCTTCCACAAGATTAGGGAATTCTCATCCCTATCGACTTTCCTAAGCACAGAATCAGATAAGTTCAATATGATCAAATTATAAGCCTCTTTTTTAATTTCCAACTCTTTCTTTATAGCATCCTCAGGCCACTTAGTTAGATAATCTAATAGTGCATAATGAACTTTATTGTGCGATAACAATGCCTTAATTCTTTTACTCCAACTGTTAGAGTCCCCTTCCCATCAAACAAATTTATCTCAATCCTAGTTGTCATGTTTCTATGACTACTCTAGGCAGATAACACACAGGGAGGCCAAAGATTAATAACAGTGAGAACAACATGTTCACAGTAAGGGAGTACAAGTCTTACTAACAGATATAGTAAATAAGGTTGCAAGCCTTTCATAGGTAATCACAAAATGAGCAGCAAACTCTTCACAGAGGAAAATAGTAAAGGGAGGCGACAAACCTCACAGTATATCAAAGCAGTAAAAAAGCCCCAGATTCAATACCACAAGTCCTAGGATTGGCTACAAGCCTTAAGTAGCGCTCTTTGATATAAGATCTAAGAGTGCATGGAGCGAATATAATAAACAAAAATTGACAATAAGCGTAAATAAGGGCTCTCACCACCCTAAAAATGTTAGGGATGTGAGATTGGCTTCTCATTTAGCCTTCTAGCGAAGTTCCTCACAAGATCTGTCAGATATGGCAGATCTCCACCTTTTCACAGTAAGAACAGTCCAAAAATCTCCCAAGAGCCGCCAACTTGGCTCCGATACCACTTGTTAGGACCTTGGATACTATCATTTTTCTACATTGGTATGATATTTTCCACTTTAGGCCTAATCCCTCATGGTTTTTTTCTTGGGCTTTTGTCCCCAAAAGGCCCCATACCAATTAATGTAGTGTCCATCCATTTAAACCTAACAATTTTCTTGTCCTTAATCCATGTGGGACATTTCACCCAACATTCTCCACTCGAACACGGACCACCGATGCTCCCCTCAAATAATCGTCCTTCTCAGACCTTAATCGAGGATTCCTCCCCTAGAGTAAGTGACCACCGGGACCCCCTCAAATAATCCTTCCCTGAAACACGAGCAGTGAGCCACCTCTCTTTTAAACGCAGAGCGAGAACCACAATGTTCCCAAAGTAAGAACCACAACGTCCTCCAAGCGAAAATAATAATGGAGCAAGTGCCCGCCACCACCGAACCAGGGAATGAAGCTTCATATCAGGAAGGATGTCTCTACATGACCATCATTCCTCCACGCTCACCGCACCACTATTAGGGTTTGGACAACACATTAGTATGATATTGTCCGCTTTGACTCGAAGCTCTCACGGATTTATTCTTTGGGGATAAAAACCCAAGATTTTTTATAGACTGCATTTCTAGAACTAAAGAAACCATGATTTTTTTTTTGTAATTAAAATTCCAATTTAAAAAGACTACAATTCTCAGCGAACCAGTGGCAAAGTTTTCCCTGTTTGTTTTGATCGTATAGATGTGTAACATAACCTTAGCAAATAAAATAACAATGATGATACCCTGCAAGCAGCCTTCTGAATTGGAAAGGAAAACATAACCATGGGATTCAGATCCACTCAGCCATAGTGACTCCCCTGAAAGGGATTTTCTTTGCTGATAGCCAATGCAACACGTTTATATGATGATCTTGAAATTGATGTTAATTTAGTGGTTGGTTGAATTTCACATAAAAATGAAGATTTATGATTGAGTTAATAAACTTTCTCTTACTTTTTTTAAATGGAAGTTATGCATTAAATAAAAGGATGGTTTGGCTTGGAGCCATTACAAACAGAGGATGTTCACACATGAGTTATCACCACTGATAGATTTTCTAGCGTAATCTGTGGTACAAGAGCCCCCCTTTTTCTAGACGCAGATAGCCTATCACGGGTTTTGGGAGCACCTACGTCCATATGTACTTTTTCTCCTCGCCGCCTACTACTCTTTTTGCAAAGAAATCTGCTATGTTGTTTTCTTACCGGAACTGATGATGAACATGAATCATGAGGCCACTCGATATAGCTTGCAATTCTTCCCAAAAGACCCAAATATACCAAAGATAGCAGTTTTCCGCTCAATCCATCCGACTAGAAGGGAAGAATCTGTTTATAGAATTATGTCAAACCATCCCTGTTGTCTGCAAATTCAGATTCCTTCAATAGTTGCTCAAAGTTCAGCTGTGTTATTTGAGCAACAACCAAAAGGGGCGGAGTATGCTGCGAGGTAATCCCCTTGTTGTTCCTGATAATCCCTCCGCCTTCAGCTGGTCCTGGATTGCCACGACTGCTGCCGCCAGTGTTCAGCTTGACCCAACCAGGTGGTGGACTTCTCCATGTGATGATTCTTGTACATTGGTGTTCTCTACAGGTTACGGGGATGTTTAGCTTGCGCAGCAGCAAGTAATCTAATCCCTGCAGTTTAAACTTTTTGTTAGTGGCTTCTGCAACAGCACATATTAAATGACATACCTCCCGCCATGTTTGCTCCACTGAGAGGAATGTGTCTTCAAACCTGGCACGATACATGCGAGTCCACAGACACCATGTAAGTACAAGGAGTAATGGAATATATAAAACCTTGAATACCTGATCGCTTGGTCATCGCAATCCATTGCAGAATTCTACCCTTCCAAAATCCTTGGTGTGCAAAATTGAGACCGGCCAGATCAGAGGCCCTGTTCATGATTTCGATAGCAAAGCTGCTCAATGAGAGAATGTGATCCATTGTCTCTTGCTTGGGAGCATCACAACATTGGTAAGAGGAGGCTAGGGAGGCACCTTTCCTGATTAGCTGCTCGTCCGTGGGGAGACACTTGTTCCATACTTTCCATGCACATAGATTGAACTTAGGGGGAACAGATTTGCACCAGATTAGATCAAAGTGAGGAACCTTTTCTGTTTTATTCCAAACCAGCTCCCATGTCGATCGAACAGAGAATATCCCATTCATGGTTGGTTTCCAGATCACAACGTCTACTCCTGCCGCAGGATTAGGTGGCTTAACTTCCAAAATCTGGGTTGTCAAATCCTCACCCACATGATGGATGAGTTTTATGCGATCCCATTGGCCACTCACTGTGAAATCAGAGATCTTTGCGGCTCTGTTAATCACTTGCTGAGACTGCACAGCCAGGCATCCCGAAGCCAACTATCTGTCGAATCAAAACGATGAATTCCCCTTTCGGATGAAGGCTTGCACGTTGCTCATGACCTCTTCTTGCTTGGACATCGCAGCCTTCGAGAACCTAGAATCCATTTCACCCTTTCAGACATGTGGCTGTGGCGAATGTTAGTGGCTTGAAAGAATCTCGCCCTTAAGTTTTCTTCAGTAAGTACTTTGAAGCACCATTTCATAGCCATAGCTTTCTGAAACTCAGTAAGATCCTTCACGCCTAAACCACCTTCATCCCGCGGCTTAAAGATTTTTATCCAACTTTTTCAGTGAAATTTTTGCTTACCTTCCCTCTGTCCCCAAAGAAAGTTGGCCATCATTTACCGTAAGCGAAGAAGGACTGACTGCGGCAATTTCATCACAACCAGGTGGTGCATAGGCATGCTCACAATGACGTGCTTAACCAGCACCAATCTCCCAGCTTGTGATTGTGATTGTGATTGGTGCTCGGCATTCTCTCGCTTGGGATTTGCATATAAGCATTTTCTTTTTTGTGCTTTACCGAACAAATATTTCATCCCTAATCTAAAAAGTTCATACATACTTCACACTTGATATTTGATAAATACTTAATCCACTATGATTTATAAACATATATTTTACTTCACAAGGCTCATGTGTTAGACACTATACTCTGTTGTCATGGACGGATATGCTTTAGGAAGGGAGTGGGAACGAAAATATAGGTAGCCCCAGTGCTACCCCGTCCTCATAGTTTCAGCTTGTTCAAAAAAATATCTGGATCCGCGACCCGAGCCACCGTTCCTAGGTCTGCGCCAAGGACCTGGATGGTCCATATGTCTTGATCATAGTAAAATATAATATAATTTAAGTTAATCTAACTTGACAATAACGTTGGATTGGTAGTTAAAAGCTGGATTTTGTAATTCAGGTTTGAATCCCTTTCCCATTAAAAACTTGTTTTTACTTTTTAGAAAGAAAAAAAATGCCGCATTGGGCTTATCAGCACAATATATCTGGCCCGGGCCCAGCTGGGTCCCGTTCCAAAAAAAATAAGGTATGACCCACAACCCGCAAACCGGACAGATTTGGACCACCCGTGGATCCAAACGAACACCTCTGGACGTCCTAAGTCAATCTTGTCTCGAAGTCACAATATGTTTATATTTAGGGGAGACCAATCCTTTAAAACTTTTGATTTTGTACATAGATACAAAATACCATTATGCCTTTAAAACTTTCTCCTTGGTTTGTATCTAGAGCTTTTAAAACTTGCTCCTTGCTTTTGTACATAGATACAAAATACCATTATACCATAATTCCGTTAACACCTCTGCACGTCCTAAGTCGAGCATAATGCCTTGTCCTTGGTTTGTCCATAGATACAAAATACCATTATGCCTTCAAAAGTTTTGCTTTTGTTGACTGCCACTCAAGTCACCAATTTAACCTCTTTACAACTCGGCGATTTCACCAGACATTCATAGGATCACTACCATCTGAAATATGTACATCCCCTTTGGATCTTGGATCCAGTATGTGATCCCAATTCCTCGTTGCGACTTGCCTGTGAGCCTTGACTCAATTCCTTGCACACGTTCCACAATTTTCTGAATATCCATATTTCCCAGCAGTTTACTTGCCAGATGCTCATCCAGATAACTCTTGCTTGAGGAAGATGGCATAATTCAAGATATTGGCTATAAATTTTGCCTCCCATTCCTGTGTCATGTCCCATAAAAAAATAGTATAATTTTTAAAATTTTTTGTTGGGCCCGCCCCCGGTGAGTTTTTACACCCCTATGTTTGGATTTCTCCCCTATCTTGGAATTGGAATCTTCTTTTTGTGCGTCTAATTCAGGGTCTGCCGTCCGTCATTCATAATTGCATGATTGGTAATGAACTTTGTTTTTGCATTTTTTTTCGCGGTCCATCATATAATAGCATATAAAATGGGCACCCTTCCCCTTATGATTTCTTAACTTAATTATTTTACACAAACATCTACTTTTTATTTATTAAAAAATTTAATTATTTGATTAATTATGACTTTCGACAAAATAATTACATCGACTAAATTTACTGCATCACAAAGAATTACGTCAACTTTACCTTTTAATATATATTAAGTTCATATTGTAATGGTTTTAAAAAAATCATCAGGTCCATTTACCTTATGTTTTCAAAATAACTATTTTACCCCTAATGCTTTTAAATTAGACACAAACCTTATGTTGACCAAGAAGCCTATGCAGCAAAAGAAGCAGACGCCAACCCCTAGGTGCAGCCATTGTTGACCAGCTCAGACTACTCAGATGGATATGGTGGCCTCTGCTCAGATGATTATGGTGGCTGAGAATACACATCTGCAAACCTACATAGAATATTTGATAGACTAGATTTAGACTAGAATGCATCTACAAGTATATTGGTCTATAAATTTGTGTTGTATCTGTATGAAACACATTGAAGTTTTCATCATTGAAATCTATGGCTTTCTTCTAAATTCTTGAATTCAAGCTTTGTTGTTAATGTAAAAAATTCGCATGGTATCGAAGTCAGGTTTTTTTCGATCCAAGATTAACGTGACGTGGTCTTCAATTCCACGCTCAACTTGCGAGGTATTGACCAATAACCCTATGCAGCAAAAGAAGACAGGCGCTAGCCCCCAGGTGCAACCATTGTTCTTGGATAAATGGCTATTAATTCTGGTTTTGACGCCCAAGCAATACATGATTTGTTTTTTTATTTGGAAATACTGAACTTGAAAATTTGTTTCCTGCAATTTATGACAAATCTTTAATCTTTAATCTTTAATCTTTATTATCAATTAACATGTGCAGGAAAAAGGTAAAAAACAATTCTTGCCACTAATAACGCTGTTTCAGTCAAATTTCACGTGGAGTCAGGAAACGATAACGATCCTTTTCAATGTCCTCGTCAATTTTGGAGTTATTCGTCAATACACCTCCGACCCCCACCCAAAATTATCCTCCAATTCAGGAGTTTCATTTCTTCCTTCTTCACTTCAATTTCAATTTCTAATATTGTTAATACCGTTACTCTAATTGTTTTGTGTTGATATCAATAAGTGGAATGGATAATGAACTGTTGAAAAATATTGGTAATTTATTGTTGTTTGTTACAGATACCGTACACAATAGATAGTTATTTCAAGAAATTTGTGATTTTCTTAGTTCCTACATGTTATTAGCAGTCTCTTATTAATATTCTTATGTATTATCCACTGTTGTAACTCTTTTTATAACTCGTGTTTCTACTACTTATTTTAGCAGGAAGTTTATATCTTTGATTCAATGGATGTGCGAGTTTCATTTGCTGAAAAGGTTATAAAAGATTGTGGAAATTTGATAAGCTGTTAAAAGAATAAATCATCCATAGGCTACTGAGCATTTATTTATTAACGAAATTAGCGGTTTCCGCTATCGCTACCACTATCTTAGCGGAAGTAGCGGAAACAGAATAGCGGTTGGCGGAAGCGGATGTAATTTTCAAATCCATTAACTTAGCGAAAGCGAAAGCGGTGAAGGGTTTACCGTTACCGTTGGACACCCCTAATGTTTTTAAGGGAGAGAGAAAGGAGGGGCGGGCTGCGCTACTAACAACGGTGGAGGGAGGGGCATTGTCCTTCAGGTTTTTAAAAATTAATTATTAGGTATATTAAATTTTTTATTTCTTCAATTTGATCTATCCAAGCTAAAATTGAATTGGGCCACCCCACTCCCAAATGTTTTTTTATCAGGCTTCCCAGTGGGCTACTTAAGCCTTTAAAAATAAAGAATAGATATAATATTTATAAAGACTTCTGATAATTAAATTTAAAAAATAGTTTTAAAAAAGACTGGTTATTTTTTTCTTCTCCTTGTTTGGATTATTATAAGTTGTATTTTAGGTTAAATTGACCGATTCCTAAATCCTCTCAAAGCCGAAAAATATTGTCTCTCCCACTCTTTATTTCCTAGCTCCATCCCTGACTACTAATAGATCCGCCTCTGCATGCGCAACAATAGTTGTGAACAGGGGTGGAAAAAAAATCTGCATGGGAAATAATAACTGTTAGGAACCATTTTTTGGATCAATAATCGTATTTTCCAGATTTAAAAAAAAAAATCGGATTTTCAGTGGATTGGTGGTGTTGAAAATATCATGCTCCAAATTGGACCACATGAACATGGTCCTTCGTTTTGTCCTGTCCTTTTTTTCACGTGCAAATCGTATCTTAGATCCTACTTCTGACTTCGTCTTACCTGTTGTTGTACTCATCGGTGTTAACATTGTTTTATTTGACAGATTTTTCTTTTTTATGTAATGTTTTTTTATTATTGTTACTGCATTTCAAAAGTTGCTTAAATTTGAGAAAGCAATTAACAAATTACTAGGGAAGTGTTTGTGAAAGCTCATGAAAAATAGAGATTACAAAGAAAAAAAAATGTTGATATATGTGAAATTATCAATTTGTCCTTATAATATTTGTGGAATTATGTAATTATACATATGCCCTTAATGAAAGTTCAATCTGATCCGTTAATTCATGTGTTGATCGTGTTGTTGATAGTCTTCATGAATTAATCCGTGTAATTGTTGTGCGTGCGTTTGGATCATTGATAAGTATTAATCTAATGGTTGAAAAATGAGTCCGAACAAACACACCTTAGTGTGATCTGAGCTGTCCACTACAAGAGTTATCCGACGGCTAAATATGAAGAGGTGCTTGACAGGTGATCTGGACCATTAAAACAAACACAAGATCGACGGACAAGATTGTTACTTACCAAGGCTGAAGGAGGACCATACAATCAGCGTGATCCAGCGGCCATGATTAAAAGTAGACATAACAATTTCAACAAAACTTTCTCTCTCTCTTGGAATTCTCTTGGCCCTCTCTCCTCTGTTCTCTGAATTTTCACCGGCGAATTCCTAGTTTACCGACTTCCGACAGTGTTTTTAGGCGTGGCTTGTGTCCTGATCGTTGTATGTGACCTATTGTCACCATTGTTCATCTGGTTCTGCATAGCTGTTTGTGTTCGGAAGTGTTGTTTTTTTGTGAGTTCTTGGTTGTAAGTTGTTGTACGGTGTAATAGTTGAGGAGATTTGGTATAATACAAGTGGTGAGCATCCGGATTCTGAACTCTAACATAGAATTAGTTAAGAACTTTGTTCTTATTGAACCACGGGGCTTAAATCTGTGTTTTTCAATTATTGTCTTTAAATTTCTTTGAAATTACTAACAGTTTATTTGAGTTTCGCAAGAATCAATCCGCTCGAAAAATATAACAAAAAAATATTTGCAAAAACTTGTTTAAAAACAATTTGACATTTGGTTCGGATATCCGAAGCGAACTATTTTTTTTAATCAAAACGGTTCATTTTTTTTATTTTGGATTTTCGAGTTTAAAAATCCAAGATATAAATTGGATTTGAATTGCCTTATACATATTTACTTGGCATTCATTTAAATAACCTAGACTTTTCAGTAGGTGCTAGCTATAAAATGTAGATAGTATTTGTAAATATTGCCGAGAAAATATTAAAAAAAGAGCTGTGTATAAAGCCCTGGTGCTCAAGAATGTCCCCATAAGTCTTTCCCATATAAGAGCGAGAGGGTTGTGGGTTCGACTCCCACCAGACGCAAACGTTGGGGTCAGACTCCGGTTTTATGATAGGGCTTGCCCAGTCAGCCGTTTGCCTGGTTCGCCGGGAGAGTCGGCTCGGCGTGACCCCTGTGGACTAGTCGACAAATAGTTGGATACCACCGGTACTCCCAAAAAAAAACTTTTACTTATATTGAAATGTTGGACCACTGAGATAGGAGTTCGCCAATATGTAAATGTAGGACCACTGAGAAGACAACAAACATTAAGTGTTGTCCAATTGGGAGAATGTTTCTTTTGAACTGTTGTACATATTTTTTTTATATGAAATTTGGCATTTACCAAAAAACTTTTACTTATATTGAACAAGAAAGTGCGGCAAAAATCCACAACGTACCAGTATATTTTCAACTCAGTTGGGGTTTGGGGGGTCAGATGTGCGCTTGTAATTATACAAAGAGGCTGTTTCCGTTGCGACACAATATGTATTGCGTCATTTGATGTATTGAGTTCCGGCAACTTCACTAAATAGAAGCATTGAAATTTAATAGAGTCATTTTACTCTAATCCATTATTATCGCAAAGCTAAAAGAATTGTCAATGATGATTCTAATGGACATTAAAGTGCTGCAAAAACAATACTGCAAATCAATGGGATAATATGAACTTACTCATCTAAAAAAAGTGAACAATATCTTTTTTCGGTAAATCAAATTATGTATTAAATGAGACAAATATTTACAACTTTTAATTACAACAGCTACTAAGGCTCTGTTTTGTACCACTTATTTTTCAGATTATTTTTCTCATTCTCCATTTTTTTAAAATTATTTCAAAAACAATGTTTTAAAACTTTATTTTTCCTCCTTTTTTTTCCAGTCAAAACTCTTTTTTTCAGAAATAGGTAGAAGACTACTTTTTTTCTACTTCTACTTTTAATGGCAATTTCGTAAATAAATTAAAGTTATCTTACCAAATTTAACTATAAATACTATTTAATCGACTTATAAATTTTGATTGCAAATACTATTTCAATAACTTTTTCATTTTTTTCATAATTTTACCAAACATTCGAAAAAATATAAAATTAAAAGGAGAAGTAGAATCAAAAGAAGAAGTAAAAGGAGAAGCAAAAGGAGAAAATAACTATGGATACAAGACATGCCTTAAGTTGCTTGTCGCCAAAAAGTAATTACAATACTAGCCAAGCCGTTGGCTGATTTAGCCAATCTCCCTGAGTAATCAAAACGATGTGCTTGGCCTTTGTCTTAAACCAATGCCATGTTGTCGCTTGAATTCTGCTTACTAGATCCTCAGGTTTAGCACTTCGCTATTAAAATGTGTTCTGTTGCGAGCACCCGCAAAAAAAGTATGAACTATGAAGTGCAGTGGCGGAACTTGGAGGCTCCTACTCCCTGTTAGAGTTAAATATCCTGTACGCATTAGTAACACAGATATAATCAAACTTATAAAGATATATAATGCTACAATTAATTCCTATGATACTAAGATTTTTACGAGAGTAACCCATATTACCTTATAAAGTGGCTCTCTCACACAGACAGAGGCCCGTGCCTATTATGGTGGGGTATGCTAAATGCTTACATGGTATCAGAGCTGATATGATTTAATAACCCAATAAAGATCCAAGGGCATTTGTTACCCACAATCACACAAACCCAACCATTAAAATTTGTTAGATTAAGCAACCTACAATTCAACTATAGTTAGTTTAATCCTTGCAAAGAAAGAAACTAAAAAGAACAATTGAAAATAATGAAGGAACACGACAATTAAAGCCCATGGTATCCGATTTTCAAAGAAATTTACTGGTGAAAACTACCAAATCAAAAGTCCAATTTTTCTACTTTTTGGCATTACTTTTTTTTTCCTGTTTCCCCAAAATGGCTGAAGCTGCCTCCCTGTTCTTCACTTTCTTCTCCTTTTTCAAAATCAGTAGTGTTTTCTTCTATTTTTTATTCTCCTTCTTTCCAAAACTTTATCTCTTGCGCCTGCTCTTCTTCCTCTCGCCACCTTATCTTTTCCTTCTTTTTTTTTGTCTTTTTCTTCAACTCCTTCTTTCTTTTATTTTCCGCCGTAACAGCCCTCTTGCACTTCTTTCTTCCTCCTTTTTTCTTCTTTTTTTTTTCTTCTCCATCAACCGTTCCAGTTTTTCTTTTTACCCCTTCTCTTCTCCACCGTACGGCTTTAAGGTTTTTTTTTTCTTATTGGGCCAATCAACATTTTTTTCCTTCTTGAATGCTAGACCCAATTTTCCTTATGCATTATAGAATTGGTGGAAGGAAAATGACCCAAATTTTTTTTTTCCTTCAATGAATTTTCCTAAAAATTCATAAAACAACTCAAGTGAAAATCATACCATTTTTTCAATAAAAATTACCAAAATGAGTCATTTATAATTATCAACAAGTGTAAAACCTTAGGGAATAAATAGGCCTATTTGATTTGCATCATGTGCGTATCAGGTTGGAAAGTTCAGCCCGCAAACCGTGACGTGTGGTGCGGGTAGGCTTGACGATCCTGTAGAATGTACCGCGACAATATTGCAGCAATTCAGTTTACTAAAGATATAAAGTTTTATAGAAAGAGAAAGCATATTTGGAGACGTTACAACTTTGTTCAAGATGCTGTCAACAAAAGGGATATCACTATTAAGTATATTTCTACAAACAAGATGATCGCTGATTCAATGATCAAACCCATTCATAGAGATGTGTTTAAAACTCATATTACGAGTCTAGGATTATGTAGGATTTAATAAAATGTTGTAATGATAAGGACGTATTTTTCTAACTTTTGGTTATGAAATAAAATTTCTGTTTTCTTTTCATTGAGCATTTTTTGTGTATGCAATCAATTGATTAGGAAAAAAATGTCACAAGGCTTTGTGATTGGCCATATCACACGGGTAATCACCCTTATGCTTGTACAACATGAAGGATGAGATTGATACATGTTCTGAATAGTCGCATCAGTATATCTGAAATGAGATTCTAAGTGAATCAGTTGTGAAATGTCTGAGTTTTCATATTAAAGCCTTACGACCGAATGTAGAAGATAAAAACTTAGTGCATCTATTTAAGGTTACGATTCGCATGACTTAAATAAGTGACATGCCATGCCCAAGTGAGTGGAAATCATGCCATGACACATATCATACTGTGTGTGCCACAGAACGATCATTATGAAAATGACAATAGAATTCTTGGCGCAAATTCTCTCATTTTATGCACATATGCATCATACGACAAGGGATCAAGAACCGCCAATCGCATATGCATAAGTGCTTTTTTTGGCGTTATGATCGAATTCTTGTAAGGGGTAAATATAAAGGTGATCGGTTCCATGTTGAAATTCATGGTTCAGGTTCCAGCTGAATTAGAATTTGAACCACCAATTGCCGGTTAACCAACCGTCAGTTAGCCGGTTCACTATGACACATTTTCGATCGGTTCCAACACGATTTTGGCTATTTTTTTCAATTTTTCTTTAAATAACTGGCCGGTTAACCGTCATTTTTTGTCCAGTTTGTTAAGCTGTCGGTTCACTGAACCGCCGGTCTGATTCTGATTTAGAATTGTCGATTCTAAGGGTTCACGATTAATTTTGAACACCCTAGGTAAATCTATAAATGTGCAGTTCACACTAAGTGTGCAATTCTTTTAATGAAATTAATTTCAAATTGCTAAATCAATTGCATTTTTAACAACTTGTATTTTTTATTTACTGTCATCTGTTTTTTCAACGCTTCACAGCCATTGACAATTGGAAAGCAAACATGCCACGAGTAGGCTGAGCTACTGATAGAAAAATCACCTCAAGGAAGACAGTGAAAATGGGAAAACAACCATTCAATTTACACGTGGTCCTTGTTTTTTCACGTGTAAATCTTATGATTGATCCAACTTTCTAACTTTTTCATACATGATGTTCTCATTCGGTGTCAACATTTTTTTTTTTTTTGATAAGCCAAATTTTATATATACAAGATATTTACAGAGTTTTGGTGCACCTAAATGCACCATTT